>JACDOX010000439.1:122693-169826 GCA_014549065.1 Cardinalis cardinalis | reverse complement strand
TTTTTAATGCTTCCCTGTATTCAAAGCAGAGTTATGATCAAAATCCGACGCAGGGCTGCAAGCGGGGGGTTGAGTTGCATTTTGGCACAGATGGGGCTCATCCCTTCTGCAGGAGGCTCCTTGCCAAAAGACATCTTGGAGTGGAAGGAATTCAAAAAATCAGGGATTTTGCATATTATGGAGCTTTATTTGTCCCGTCGAGGGAGGTGAGAGGAAGCGTGAAGGGTTTGAGTGCAAAAAAAAAAAATCTGGTGTGGGATTTACCTGTGACTGAGGCAGGTGAAAAGTGTTGGATGATGGATTCTTCCCAGTGAATGAAGAGACAAAGGGGAGTCTCTTCCCTGTCTGACACTTTGGGAGCAGCAGATTTTCAGGCAGGGGAGGTGAAGTAAAAAATCTGGTCTGGATCCGTGTGTTTGTTCCTCCTCGGATGAGAGCGTTTGTCCCTCCTCAGAGGGCTCTGCGCTGGCATTTGGGGTGAGGATGATTTGAGACAAGCACTAAAGGAAGCCTCCTGGTGGGAAACCATTCCCTGCTGCTGGAATTCGGTTGTTGGAGATCCCAGGTCACGCTAAACCATCACCTACATTCCTCACCGCCTTCCAGAGCACTTTGTCCTCCTGTTTATTGTCTTTGACTCCTTTATCTTCCCTTTTTGCCGCTCAAGCCCAGCACGAGCTGAATCTTCCGAAGGGATTTTTGGACGAGGTGTCCCAGCCCTGCAGGAGACGAGCCCCTCACACCCCCATTCCTTTGATTTTCCAGGAAAAGGTTGTGGAGAGCTGCCTGAATCCAAGGCCGTGAGCCTGCATCGCTCAGGCAGAGAGGGAGGACAGGGATTCCGTGTTCCTCGGTCACTGATTGAAACGATCCGATCCTAATCACATTTCCAAATGGGAGCTTTCAGAGGGAGCACAGACAAACGCATCCTGATGATTTGTTAATGTCGCTCCGAGACTCAGTCCCTAATTAATGGATTCATGGAAAGCACACACGGAGCAGGTTGCAGATGCCACACCAGGTGCCACGGGGTGATTTCATTCATTAGGAATTCCTGGTCAGTGCTCCCAAAGCTCTGCTGGCTCTGCCATCTGACTCAGCCCCATGTGCCATCGGTGGTGGGAGGTGTCAGAACGGGCTGGTCCCCTCTCCTTGCCCATCCCGGGCTCCCTGCTCCTTGTGCCAACGGTGTGGATCCAGCTGTCCCTAAACCCTGCATCCCAAACCATCACCTGCACCCCAAATTTCATGTTATCTCTAGGAGAAGAGCAGAGCCTCCCTGCCAAATCCCAGCAGCTCAGAGCTCCAGGGCTGATTGCCTGCTCCTGCCCCAGGGAAAAGAATGGAAATCCAAGCGCAGCTTACACCAGGAATTCTCTGAACGGGACACAGGTGGCAGTTCCAGGCACACAAAAGAGGGAGTGTGACATTTCCTGCTCCTCGTGTCCCTGAGCARCGTGTGGAGAGGGGACAGAGAGGGTATGTGAGACCTCAGAGCATCCCTGCTCCCACCCCGAGGTGATCCCTCCTGCTGTCTCCTGCATCCCGTGTGGATTCGGGCCATCAGGGAAGGGTCACCACAAAACTCTCTCCAAAGTCCGTCTGTGACAGARCCACCAAATGCTGGTTCCAAGGGCCCAGGGGAGGCTCAGGAAAGCTCATCCCAGCTGCAGCATTTATGAGATAACTTTTTCATGGGGATTTTCTTGCAGTTCTGTGTTAAAARCATGGCTTAGGACACAGGACCAGAGGATCTGAATTCCTGGTTTGGGTAGCAGTCAAACTCAGATGAGGAATTTGGTTATACCTGGATGTCCAGACTGCTGGAATTCGATGGGAAAACTGCCCCTGAGCTTGCTGAAAGTCTGTCACGTCACCCCAKACTGCCCTGGGACAGACAGACAGCCTGTGAGGATCATCCACGTGGGAGCTGAAATACAGGGAATTCGCTTGGGCAGGTCCCAAACAAGGGAAGGTGAAGAAGGAGATAACAGATCAGATAAGAGATCCCAGGCAATTCATTACTCCTGGTAATTGTCCTTTGTCATGTGTACTCCTTCCTTGTTGTGCCTGCTATCGTGTGTGTTCCTCCCTTTTAAGTCCCTTATCATGTGTATTCCTCCTTTTTGTGTCCCTTATCAGGTGTATTCCTGCTTTCCCTTCCCTCCAACGTGTGTATTCCTCCTTTTTGTGCCCTTTATCCTACATATTCCTTTCTTTTTTTCCCCATCTTTCACCTGTGTTCCTCCACTTCTGCAGAGGACAAGGAATTCCAAACGTTTGAAGCAGGGAGCACTGGATTGAGGGATGTGSCCCGGATAAGGCAGCTCAGCGAGGACAGGGGAGCACAGGGAAAAGGTTTGGAAGAGGTTTGGGAGGACACCTGTGCCATCCCTTCTCTCCCCAGAGCTGCTGCGCGCGTGGGGAAGGAAGCACGGAATTATTTGGGTTGGAAAGGACCTTTCAGGGCCATCTGGTCCAAACCCTTCAACCAGAGCAGGTTGCTCCAAGCCCTGTCCAACCCGGCCTCGAGCATTTCCAGGGATGGGGTTTCTACCTCAGGAAGGAAGAAGGAGGGAGAAGGAAAGGGGAGTTTTTTTCCCAAGGAAGTCTTCCAAAGAACGTGCTCCCTGCCAGGACTCTGTGCATTCCAGCCYGGCTGTGCAACAAAACCAGGTTGGCAATATGCAAGTGGAAGGAGCTGCTCCAGTGCATGGGTGCTAAAGGCTTTGGGAACCTATTCCTGCYGAAGTGCCAGAGGATGTGGGCAGAGGGAGGGAACGCAGCCGTGGGAGCACATCCTGCRTGCTTGAGTTCCCAGCTGGGAGTAAATTCCCCAAGTCCCTTCCTGAAGATTTAATTTGGGTTCATCCAGCCCACTTCACCCTCAGCTCATCCTGCAGGGAGGCAGGCAAGGATCTGAGTCCGGGGAATTCCGTGGTATCCGGAATGGAAAGCCTGGGTGGCAAATGTCACAAGCAGAGCTGCTCTTGGCTTTCTTTTCCTGGAGAAAGRAATGAAGAAGAAACAAGGAAGTCATCCAGAAACTCAGTTTGGGTTGGAAGAAACCTGGTTCTAAGCCCCTGCATGGTTCTAACCKTCCACATGACAGCGAGGAGATGCAACAGCTTCAGGAAATGGCATTTTTGGCAGATCCCAGCAAAGCTGGAACTTGAAGTGAGCTCCCAAAAACCCCAGAGCAGAAAGTGCCATGACACACAAGTTGAGGGTTTGTCCTCTTGCTGAGTCCATGGAACACAGGACAATTTAATTCCTGCTGTGATAAACAGGACTGGAGAGGGATATTGGAGGCATTTATTTCACGTGGCAGCAGATTCTGTAAAGATGCTTTGCTCAACATCCTGCTCCAGTCGGGCTCATCAGCACCTTCAATTAAGATCCTCCATGGATGAGGGGTCACTGGATACACTCCCAAACCTGGAGCTGCAGGATATCTCTCTTGTGCTTTCCCATTCCCATTCCAGCCAAGGAGATCAGCTCCGTAAAACATTCATGAGCAGCTTTAAGAGAATGAAAAATTAAACAACCTTTGCTCTAAGGTATGAAATATTTACCATGCTGCTCCAAGCTAATTGCAGATGAAAACGAGCGGAGCCGGGAGCAGCAGCTCCAGAATCTGATGGCTCCAGCCCAGCCTTGGGATGGATCCTCTGCCTGATGGATGGGGAGAGGGGCGGTGGGGTTAGAAACCACCATTCTTTGGGGTTTTCCTCTCCACAGAATCACTGATGTTGGAAAACACCTCCAAGATCAAGTCCAAACTTTGAGCAAAGGTCACAGCTCCYAGGGATGGCAGGATGCCCAGGAGCAGCGCCAGAATCCCATGGCTTGGGCCTGGTTCCTCTGCCTGA
This sequence comes from Cardinalis cardinalis, assembly GCA_014549065.1. NCBI lineage: Eukaryota > Metazoa > Chordata > Aves > Passeriformes > Cardinalidae > Cardinalis > Cardinalis cardinalis. The sequence goes on along the minus strand of JACDOX010000439.1, from coordinate 165,954 downwards.
TGGGTGGGGAGAGCAGTGCTGGGAAGAGAAACCATCACTCTTTGGGGTTTTTCTAACCATAGGATCATCAATGTTGGATAATACCTCCAAGACTGAGTCTAACCTTTGAGCAAAGGTTGCCATTCCCAGGGATGGAGGTTTCCTGGGAGYAGGGAATGCTGCCAGTCCAGCTCAAGATGATGGGCACTGCCACAGCAGAGTGTGCTCAGCAAATGTTCCCCATCCTGGATTCTTATCCTACTTCATCTCTTCTCTTCCTCATCCCCRTTGCATCCCTGAAAAGCCCTGATGGAAAATGGAGCTGGCTGAACAAGACGGAGCAAATGATAGATGGGATAAATTAAGCCTCCAATTCTGGTCKCTCTCATCATTGCAATTTCCTCCAGCTTTTCTTGTTGTTGGGAAGTGTTTAAACACCCGGAGCGGGAGACTTGTCTGCCGGCTTTTTTCTTGGCTGATTGCAAACAGCTCGCTGAGGGTGCTCGGCGCTCCAGCTGTGTTTGAGCAGGAATCACGAGGGACGGGATCAGAGGCATGGAATCAGTCACCTGGTGCTGACGGAGCAACCCCAATCCAGGCAGAGCCCAACACCAGCCTCAGCCCCCGTTCAGAGCAGGGACCACAAAATTCTTCCTTGGAGACAGCGAAAGAGCAAACACACAAATGTTTGCCAAAAGCGAGTGGTACATGAGTGGGATGTGTCCGGAGATAAGGAATTGGCTTTTCCCACAATCCCCTTTCCTCCCAAAACCAGGCGTGCCTGTCTCCACCAGCCCTCTGTCCCAGCAGATCCAAAAATCCCAGTTTTCATCACCAAGAATAAACCTCTTGATCCTTTGGAGCATGAAAAGGTCATGTTGTTCCCTGGAGCTGCAGTGGGATCTGAGCGAGCTGAACCACGGAGAAAGAGAGAAACAAACAACAGGCGAGGAAAGGATCCCTTCTTTCCATTACTGTGGGATTTATCTTCCCAATATACAGAGAGTGTTGCCTGGCAACTCCAGCTCTCCCGACCTCTTCCATTTCCCCCCAGCACAGCCCAAACCAGCCCRATCCACATGGAGCCCTCTCCGGCACAGTCGGATTTACAGGGGAGTCCTCTGGCAGCATGGGGCTCATCTTTCCATCTCCAGCCCTTTCTGCCTTCTCCCAGGTAGAAAACACCTTCCAGGGCAGCTGATGGTTAGTCTGGAGGAAGGACCACCAAAGATTCTTCCCTGGAGCATCTCCATGCTGGGGAACCTAGCTGTGAGGCTGAGCTTCTCCTGGAGCTCCCCAACCAACCCCAAATGGCATCTCTGCCTTCAAACAAACCCATCCCATCCCAAAAACYCATGGACACTTCTAGGAGAAGCCTTCACCCACTGATGGTCAGTGGATGTCCACTCAGAGCTGTCCCCAAAGCTCACYAAAGGTCTCCAAGCACCTTCCAACACATCCATCCTTTGGTGGGAGACCCAGAGACAACTTTCAAGCAGAAGCCGTTGATGGTGCATCCATGGCTGTTCATCCAGGCTCTTCCCTGCTTAAAGYTCCCCACAGCACTTGGCGGAGGTGCTCCAGGGCATTTTCAGTGCTTTTGCAGAACCATGGAGCAGGGACAGGGACTCTTCCAGCATCCCAGGGCCTCATGAAACCTGTGGGTTTTCTTTTGTGGATTCATCCAGGATTTTCCACAATTGCAGCTGCTTTGCTTGCATCCTTCCATCCTTCATTCCTGCCTTTCCACCCCTAAACTCCTTTCTGACTGCTCCCAGCTGCTGAGGAACATCTCTCTCCCAACTCAGACACATCCCAGTGGGCACAATCCATGCTGAGACAGGATCCAGCCCAGGAACGTTGAATGGGAATTTGTACAAACTTAGAGGGAGAGAGAAACGAAAACTCCCCATCTTATCTGCAGCTGCCTTAACTTTGAAACTCTCTTTTCAAATCCTTCACGTCTCAGTGACACCCAGGGATGGGCTTGAATGGGATCTCCCCCCGTGTCCCATTGCCCACCAAGCCCTCCCGGCCCTCTCCCGGTGTATCCGCCGTTGCCAGGGTTACTATCTGTCCAGCGGGATGGGAGCCRCTCCTGTTCCCCTGACAATAGCAGCTCCTGAAACTTTATTCCTGCCTGGGGACAGCATTAATCACTCACCAAGGGCAGGAGCGGGGGCTCTGCCACAGGGGGGTCACCCTCCCGCCCAGGGAGAGCCTGCACGAAACCGCTGAGGTTGTGGAAAGCTTTCCCACCACTGCCCCATCCTGGGATTTCAAATGAAGGACAAAACTACCCGGGATGACAGTGGGAGGAACGGGACGCTCAATGTCGCCCTCTGAGAAGAGAGTCCAGCCTGAGAACGTCTGGCAGAAATAATTTSGTAACTGCAAGGTCACACCAGCAATGCTGCCGTGCTGCTGAGAGGCTCTGCCTCTCCCGCCTGGGGAGAGGGGAGSTGAGGTGAGGGAAAAGGGGAACGAGGGGGTTTCAACCCCTGTTTTCCCAGGCTAACAGCTTCCAAAAGCCAACCAGTGATTTGTGCACACTCCTRCAGCTGCATCTCTCCTGTTGGGTGGTAGCAGGAGAGGCTCCGTGCTCCCAGCGCTCCCAGYGCGCCCCGTGCTCCTCAGGCTCAGAATGGAATCATGGAATGGTTTGGGTTGGAAAGGACCATAAMGCCCACCCTGTCCTACCCTCTACCATGGGCAAGGACACCTTCCACCRCACCAGGTTGCTCCAAGCCCTGTCCAACCTGGCCTTGGAYACTTCCAGAGATGGGGCGGCCRCAGCTCCTCTGGGAATCCTGRGGYGCCTCCCTCGCAGGGCAGAATTCCTTCCCAACCTCCYCTCTAAACTCTCTGTCAGTCTGAAATGACTTTCACTCCAGAAGAGCTGCAGGTCGCTGCTTTTCCCCTCCCTTCCCTGATTTTGGCTCCCGGCAAGGTGCAGACAGAGCCCTCGCACCCCCCCAGCGCTGAGCTGGGAGGGGAAGGAGGCTGAGAGGAGCGGGCGTGGTGCTGGTGGAGACAAGGAGCTTGCACGGGCACTATGGAGACGGGCATTGTGTGCATTCCTGAATAGACCGGCAGGGGAAAAAAAAAAAAAGACTTCAACAGTATCAGAGCCAGGATCCCGCCCGGCTCCGGCAGAGCCGAGCGACYGCTGCACTCGTGAACTTGAAGGGTGGGCTTTGGAAAGCAGGGAGAGGTGGGGAGGGAGGCAAGGAGGGAGAGAATTCAGGTGAAAAAAGGTTAAGTGCAGCCAGAGATTGAAGTGAGGCAGAGTCGCCCATGAGAGCAAAGCAAACAGTTCAGCGCGGGGAAACCCGAGCCAAGGCCATTCACCGCGCAAACCCCGAGACGGGCGAGTGCCCCCTCCCCTCCCGCTCCATGGGATCTGGCAAGGACAGTGCTGGCTCCGAGTTCATAAATTCTTCAGCAGAAAATACTTAGATACTTCATCAAGGGCTCCTCTGTTACTCCAGAACAAGTTTACATTATTAGAGGGGAAAAAAAAAAAAAAAAAAGCAGCAGAAAAAACAGCAACCCCTCAACCAAACAAAAAGGGTCCTAAATAAAGAGATAAAGCAGCATGACAGGACAGCAGTAATGGCTTTCAGGTGTATGTTCTGCATAAGATTTCCAGGCAGTTGGTTTAGTTAATGGATTCCCTTAATCTTTCAGCTGTCAGGGTGCAATCTATAGTCTACTGTTTCTTCCACCCCGTATTTATAGGGACAAATTCAAACTTGTATAAACAGACAGGAGTATCTATTGTTGTGCAAGAGGAGGACACAAAGGCAGCTTGTCACTGATCCATCACAGCTGTCTGCGAGCCGAGCCGGGAGAAGCCGGCAGCGCGGGGGAAACGCGAACCGGGAGCCGGGAAGGATCCGGAGGTGTTGGGAGTGTGGGAACCGGGGGAGGTGGGCACGGCCCCCTCRCCACCGAGGTTTCAGCTGCTCCTCGAGGCTCGTTGGGATGCCGAGAGTGTCAGCAAAGCCCGGCAGGTCTGGGGGAGAGAGGAGAAGAGTAATTAAAAATGAGGGGCTGTCGCAGAGCTTGAGATYTCCAAGTTGGTTTGTAACCAAGTCGGGCAGGGGGAAGATGGGGAGAAAAGGGTGGTGAAAGGATGATGGAAATAAGATGTTCTTGGGCAGAGAACACGTCTGGGGAGCAGCAACTCAGTTAAAATCTGTCTGTCCTGCTCCCTGAGCAAAAATTCCTCGTGTTGGTGGAGCTGAGGGACATTTTTAATAACTGACAGGGTGAGAAGAGCCAGGAAGCTGCAATGACTGGAGGTTGGCTGCCAGAGCAGCCTGGCTCCAATGGGAAGCACTTCCCAGGCTTGGTCACCCCATTCCTGCCCCCACTCCAACCCTGTGTGTCAGTCTCCCCAGGGTCAGTGCACATGGACACGGCTCCTCAGGACCCCCAGAGCAGGAAAACATCCCCCAAACCCAGGGAGAGGGCACAGTGAGAAGATGAGGAACAGGGCTGGACAATGGGGTCCCCAAATCAGGGGGAGGACGTGGGTGAAGCCCTAATGGTGCCCAGGGGAAGGAGGGAGGGGAAGCTGCTGTGTCCCCACTGCCAGCAGATCCCAAGGGCTGCAGGAGGCACAGCCAAGGGTGGAGAGAGCAGGAGAGCTGGTGAGGCCACGGCAGCACTTTGGGTCTTTAAATACCTCTTTGGAAAAGCTTATTTTTCCTTGGATAACTCCAGCAAAGCTTTCCCAGCGCCAGTAGAACACAAGCAATCAATAACAATGCAAGAAGTCCCTGCTGTCCCCACTGAACCCCATCCACTGAAGGGTCCTGCCTTGAGATGTTTATTGGGAAAGTGCAGAACAAGAAAATTGGGACAAACTCCTTGTGCTGGCCTGGTTTGTGTACCCTTGGAAGCACTCATGGAAACCTCAACTGAAGGAGCTCTCCAATCTCACCCTTTGCCTGCTGCTTGTTTATTTAAATCCATCCTTTGCACAAGAGCCTCTCCTGCCTGCTCTTCTCCCTCCCCACCCTCCAAGGGCTCCTCAGGGATTTCTGCTGGGACTCATCCAGCCTGCTCCAGTTCCAACTGGGAAACTTCTCCTGCTGCTGTTGTCTCCCTGCTCTGCTGATGGAGCAGGGTCCCCTGGCAATGATGCTGGGAGGTCTCTGCAGGAGGTTTGAGGGGGTCCCTGTCACAGCCTCAGAGCCTGGGACAGCCCCAGGGTCACCTCCCATTCAGTGTTCCTGGGCTTTTCATGGAATCATKGAATTACAGAATCAGGGAATGGTTTGAGTTGAAAAGGAGCCCCTGTCATGGCAAGGGACAACTTGCACTGTCCTTGGAAATTCCAGGGATGAGAAGGTTTTCAGGTGGCTCTGGAACACCAGGTACAGATGGGCAGGARGGAGTGAGAGCTGCTCCTGCCTCCTCTCCTGCTTCCCCTGCCCAGATCCCACTTTCTGTCCCAGGAGTTCCCAGGGGAGTGTCCCAAGTCACCACCATCCTCACAAACTTCCCACCTGGATGAGCCAGATGGAAAAAGCACAGGGTGGCTCCATCCAGGTTCAGAGAGGGGACAGCAGCAGGTCCCAGCAGTGAGCTGCCCAGGCCAGCCCTCCCTGCCTGTCTGGGAGCACTGCGAGACCGGGAGGGAGGAGCTGTGGACGGAGCTTGGAGCTCATCCTGGAGAGAGRCAGGGATTTAAACAGATATTGAAAAAGTGCCCAGTGTGTTAAACAAGCAGGAGAGTGGCAGGGATGGCACAGGAGGGGGACAGGGGGTGGCACCGGTGCGGGACAGCAGGAGGGATGAAGGGACAACAGGAGGGATGAAGGGACAATGGGGTGGCGGCGCTGGCTTGGCACTGTCCCCACCTCTGTGCCGTAGGGACCATCCAGAGATGCTGCATTTCCCAGGACGGAGAGAGCAGCAGCCTGGAGGGACACAAACTCCGTGTGGCACAGAGGAGGAGGAGGAAGGGGAGAGGCTCATGGAACAAGAGGAAGGAGGCAAGGGCGGGAAGGAAGGAAGGAAGGAAGGACATCTCTGGGGCAATCATTGCACGTATCCAGTTCTGCCTCTTCCGGACACAGCTCATCCCTCTCCAGGGTAATGCAGCCTCCTCCTGCACCTGATCCCCTCATTAACACTGTCACCAGCTGATGACATTATCAAGTGAAGCATGGCCTCAGGGCAGGCAGGATTTAACCCTTCCAACGCCAGAGAATGGGCCCAGAGGGTGTCAGGCAACAGGTGAACAGGGACCTTGGGAGGGTCAGTGAAGTTTGCTCCGGGAATATTTGTGGGAGGAGGAGGAGGGGCACTGGGAGGGCCAGGCAGGAGTGATGGATGGGAGCTGGTGTCRGAGCTGAAAGTCTCAATAACACTTGTGGCTGCACGTAGGCCCCCGGGCGTTTCCCAAAGGATTGCCTGAGCCATCGCTCTCTAAATGGATCATTCTCAGGAAAATCAAGCTGCTGCCATCTCTCCTCCCTCCTGACACTCAGCAGAGCCATGAAACAGAGCCATCAATGAATGCTGCTGCAGCTCTGTGGAGCCCCACAGCAGTGCCAAAGGACCTGCTGCCACAGCAGGCACAGCCATGTCACCAAGTGCCACAGCTCTTCCAAGCTCCCCACATGCCATTCTCCTCCCCAAAAAATTACAGAATCCCAGAATGGTTTGGATGGAAGGGATTTTAAACCTTATCTTGTTCCACTCCCTGCCTGGGACCCTGCCAAGGACGGGGCAGCCACAGCTTCTCTGGACCACCTGTGCTGGGGCCTCACCACCCTCCCAGGGAGGAATTTCCTCCTAATRTTTAACTTAAATCTTCCCTCTTTTAGTTTCAAACCCAGCCCCTTTGCACAGAGAAGACACACAGAGGGCTTGGATGGAGCTCATGCAGTACAGAACTGATGGCAGATGGAAATTTGGCTTTCAGTCCCTTCTGAATTCACTTTGAATGTCCCAGCAAGGATCCTGTGGCTCCCTCATGTCCCCTCTCATTCCAACACAAATCCAAGCACCAGGCTCACCCCCTTTGCAAGGTCCCCATGKGAAGCTTTGCCCTGTGGCAGGTGGCAGTGACACTTTTTGAGAGCAGCTCAGAACAAGAGCAGGTTATTTTCTCCAGATAAAGGAAATGGGAATGAGTTTTCCCAGATCTGAGTGACACCTGCTCACTGGCCAGCAGCTGGGAGGGGACAGGGCTGGCTGAGGACTCCCAGTGTCTCTGCAGGGGGACCCTCACCGGGTCATCCTTGGCTTCTTTCTGTTCGAACATCTTCGTTTTCCGTGTCCTTGGTGGAGCTGGCTGGATGGAGATTAAAGCAGTGTTTGCAAACGGGCGGCGCTGGAAATCAAAGGCAGAGGATTAACAAAGCCATTTGGCTGCTCAGTTCTGCTTTGCTGCCGTGACCATGACACAGAACCCAACAACTCCATAATCCCTGAGGCAAGCAGCCCCTTTCCCTGGGAAATCCATGTTTTCTGAAGGATCCAAGGGAGGATGGGTGCAGGATGCTCATGGTGTGGCTGGTGTGGGGCTGCTGTCAGGTCATGTGGTGAGCAAAGGCTTCATCCCAGCAGAAACCCTGAAAATTCCCTCCTCCCTGGTGCCAAGCCCTTCTACCCCCTCAGACTCAATCCAGCCCAGCAGCTCCTCAAGTCCTGTTCCTCGGGAATGCCTTGAGGAAAATCCCTTTGCTTCCTGAGCTCTTGCTGATGGAACTGCTCAGCCTTTGGCCTCCCTCCCACTGGGGAGGATTCCCCCATTCCCTGGGGTGCCAGGAACCAACTTCCAGYAGCCTCCAGCTCCGGGAACCACTTGCTAGATATCAATATGTATCTCAATATATGTCTGATGTTTGTGTGGGGGTGGGTTTTTATGTCCGTGCACAGAATCAATAAAAATTAACATTTAAGGAGCTCTGATGGGATCTGCGGCGTTGTCGGGAAATGCAGGGAGTGTTAAAAGCTTAATGGACAGGGAAGGCAGGGRTTCTGCAGACTTCAGCATGCAGGACTAGGGTGAAATCAAGGAGCAAGACAAGAGGAATTTAGAGGGATTTGAAGATGCTGGTAACGAGTGAAAGTAATCAGGGTGAAGCTCCTGCTGCCTCCAGAGCACAGGCTGTAGTTCCATGCTGCAGTTACCTGTTCCAACCTCCAATAAAACAGTGATTTCAATGGGAATGGGGAATTAAATCAACCATTTGAGTCCCTGCTTGCCTCTTCCTGCTTTTCCTGCCCTGGAGGTCTGAGCAGCCCAATTTAAGCCAGTGCAGGAGTTCTGGGAGYTGAGTGGGATCCCCGGGGAGAAGGTAAAAGGGGGATGGAGCGTGGGGCTCTCTGCCAGGTTGGGGCCCTTGAGGCATCTCAGTGACCCTGCTGCAGTCACAAACCCCTGTTTTGTCCCCAGGGTCCAGTGCAGGAGCATGAGGGGGCTCTGGTCCCTTGGGGAAGCAGGGATGGACTCAGGGGTTGGGTGCTCATGGAGCAGCTGGCACAGCAACTACCCAGTGCCCAGATATTGACCCAAAGGAGACTCAGTTTAAGTTAAATATTGGGAAGAAGCTTTTACCATGAGGGCAGTGAGGATCTGGCACGTGGTGCCCAAAAAACGTCGAGCTGCCTCATCCCTGGAAGTGTCCAAGACCAGGTTGGAAGGGGCTTGGAGCAACCAGGGACAGTGGAAGGTGTGGGGGTGGCATTGCATGGGCTTTAAGGTCCTTTCCAGCCCAAATATTCTGGGATTATACAAGATGCTCCTGAGGATGGGATGTCACCTGGTGGACAGTGAAGACCAGCTGGACATCTGCCATGGGGAAAAGCAGTGTCCTGGGAACATGTGGGAAATGTGTGAGGCCATGAAAAATTCCCTCTCATTGGTTGGTTCGTTGTCTCTCATCACAGAACTTGGTCCAGCTCCTTCTGTGGTGCCTGAGCCATTTCCCAGCTGATGAGCAGCAGGAGAAATCACAGACCTGGTGAAGGACTTTGGCAAGGGAAAGGGAAGGGTTAGGRAAGGGTTCTCACCTTCCCCTGCTCCTCTCCAGCCCATTCACCACAAAAAACACCAGCCCTGGGTCATTGTTAAAGCTCAAAGGAAAACATTCCCAAAGATTGTACAGGTAATGGAGCTCAGGATAGGTTTGGAGCAAGTTTGTGCTGGCTGCAGGATCTCAGGGAGAGCATTGGAATCTCAGGGAGAGCTTTGGGATCTCAGGGAGAGCATTGGGATCTCAGGGAGAGCATTGGGATCTCAAGGAGAGCATCAGACAGAGCTGCTGGAACAGCTCAGCTGTGCTTCAGTCGGTGGTACTGCCACTCATCTCAAATCTGACCCACTTTCCACATTGGCATATTTTGTCTTTTAAAAGTGCAGAATAATTGAGCAGACCCAGCAAAACTGCAATAAATGTTTGGATTCAGCCGAATCTCTTTTTCAGGGAAAAAAAAACAGTTGGCAAAAGCTTTTTCCCAGGATGAAAATGGGAGACAATGAGCATGTGGAAGGATGAAAGTTTTTGCAATGAGGGTGGGGAGGCCCTGGCACGGAGAAGCTGTGGCTGCCCCATCCCTGGAAATGCCCCAGGCCAGATTGGATGGCACTTGGAGCAACCTGGGAYAAGGGAAGGTGGAATGGGGCTGATCTTCAAGATCTGTGGCAGGGAGTGGAACAGGATGAGCTTTAAGTTCCCTTCCAGCCCAACCCATCCTGWGACGCTCTGTCCAAGCTGSGACTGTCACAGTGGYGCTCCRTGGATCCATGCCCTTCCCAGAAGATGGAATAGTGCTCATCCAGCAGGGCCTGGGTGCTGCTGGCTCTGAGTCCACCTGAGCTCAAGCCCTGGCACATCCCCAGYGACTGGAGCAGGCAAGGACTTGTCCTTACTCCCCCTTTACTACACACTTACACCCCCCTGCAAGAAGCAGCTCCAGCTGCTGCCACGGCTGCAGCTTCTGAGGGGATTTTGTCTCCTCTAGGTAAACATGGAGGCAGTGGATCCACACCTTATAATTACAYTGCTTCACTCTGCAATTATTCCATTTTCCAGGCTACAGCTGCTTCCTACTCATTATCAGGCTAAGAAACTTCTCCTGATCGTAACGTGGTATTAACCCTGTAATTAAGAGGCAGAGACCACCCAGGGACTGGATGCCAAGAGGGGCTTCTCAGAGCTGAGCCAGAGCTCAGGGGTGGCTTCCCGGGCTGTAGAGTCCCTTTTCCAACCACACACACTTCCCTTCCCCCTCCTTTATTATTATTCTTAATATTTTTAATGGCACAACAGGAGCATCCTCACAAATCCGTCCCCACAGAGGTGATGAGTTGGGTGCTCGGTGAAGGGGATCTGCTGACCTCAGTGTTTTGGGGGACACAAAGTTCCCCAAGTGCCTCATTCCCAGCTCCAGCAAAGAATTCACCGGGTGAGTTTTGTCTTTTTTGCTGACTCCATTTGCAGGTGTGGGTTTCCTTGAACCTTTGTGGTTGGAAGTGCCTGGTTCCTGCCACCCTGCCCATGGGTTGRGTCTGAGGCTTCTCTGTGTCTCCATCAGCACAAGAATCATTTTGGAAAGGTGGGACACCACCCAAAGTGACATAGAGGGGTACCAGGAGGGCTGTGACAGTGTCCAGCCGTGTTCCCAACCCTGGGATGCAGCACAGCACTGCTCCATCCCCATCCGTGCAGATTCCAGGACTTGTGGATCAGCACCTGGTTTTTAAGGAGATGAGGATGAGCCCTGAGCCGCAGATGGAGCAATYGTAACTCTGATCACAATGAGCCAGCTTTAATTGTTTGGGACCTCTTTGGGTGAAAAGGGCACTTCTCAGCCCAGGAGGATCAGAGCAATGACCTCTCCTGGAATTTCATGGCACAAGCTCTGGACGATTTCATGGACTCGGGAAGGACTTTGCTGCCGCTGCTGCTGAGTTCAGTCTGGGGCATAATTTGACACCTTTAATGAGAGGAAGCACAGCCAGGCTCCAGCTCAGGCAGCTTATCCAGAGTGGGATCACATCAGTGCAACCAAATCCGGAGGAGCATCCCGGGATGAGAGGCAGAGCTTGTCGTGTCCTGCAGCAGAACCAGGGCTTGAGCTGCCCCACACATCCAGCTCCCTCCTGCAGCTKCTTCTCTTTGGCTCCAGGAGTAAACCTGGGGAGTGTTCTACCTGCTGGAGCAGTTTGCAAAGAAAGGCACGGAGCAAACACATTTAGGCTCTTGCTGTGCTCACCGGGAGCAGCAGGATCTGCATCTGTGATCAGAGCTGTGAGCCAAGGGACAGCCCTTCCCCTGCAGGAGAGCTCCCGACACTCCCTGTGCCTGGGCTTCCCTTTTCCATGGCTTCTGGAGCAGAGCAAACGCGGGAACAGGATGGGCTGAGGATGAATCCATGTCCTGCATGCTCCCTTAGCACCTCCACCTGCAACCAGGCCAGCCCTGGGAACCATCCTGTGCACGGACCCAGGGCCAGGAGCTGYTCCCCAGCAGGGACAAATGCAGGCACAAAGCTTCCCTGGATTTGTTTTCAGGTCCCAGGTATAAAAATCAGTTCCCTGAAGGTTGTGTGAGCATGACCCTGGAGCTGCCTTCTTAAATCTGCTTCCCAAAAATGATGGAGCCATTCCTGGGCTGGGGGGGCACTGATGTCCAGCATCCCAACAGCTTCCCCCCGTGGGAAGGAGACCAGCACAGCCTCAGAGGGGACATTGCCAGCCCCAGGATTGGGGGGACGGTGACAATAAACCCACGGGAGTCCAGCCCAGGCCACGGCACCCACCGTGGGGCTCTGATGGCAGCGTTTGCTCCAGAAGCTGCCCCTCTAATGGGACATTTCCCGTGTTATCCCGACAGCTCTGTTTTCCCGGCAGTTTATCACCCACCTCAAAATCGATGACAAGGCAGAGTGAACCCCTGACCTGGAGGTATAAATTGCCCCTAATTATCCCAGCAGCTCGTCAGGCGCTGGGTGCTCTGAGCAGGGAGCAGCTCTGCCCTCTGACCCCGCTGCATTTCTCTTGCTTTAAGGGCTTTTTTCCCCATCCCAGCCTGAAATTCCCCTGCCTGGTGGATCCCAGGTCCTTCCTGTTCCCTCCAAGCCATGCTGGCACATCTGGGGTCTCCATGGCTGGAGCACGGAGAGGGGGGGAGCCACACCATTAAATTCCATCATCCCCCTCCTGCCTTTTATTCCCAGCGCTCAGGAACGCTGCTCATTTTCATTTTCTCCAGCCAGTCCATCTTCAATATGGAGCTAAAGCACACCCCGAGGAGACATCTTTAATTAAAGTTTGAGGAGCGTCAGATAAATAAAGAGGGACCACAATGGCCCAGACATCTCCCTGGGAGTGATGGGTGCCCGGGGAACCGCTGCAGGTTCCCGGGGGAGATCAAGGGAATGCAGCGGTTCCTGCCGCTCCTTCCCAAGCCCTTGGCATTTGTTTAGCCCCGGGCTCTCTCCAAGGTAAACGGGGGTGTCCGACCCTGCCACCTCTTCCCGCTCCAGTTGCCAGGGGCTGCGGAGAGCCCTGGCAGTTGAGCAGCCCTTGAAAGGCTCCTTTCACTGTAATTAGACATGTAAAAATGAAAAACCCGAGGAAAGGAATTTATGCATCTTCTAATRGCCCTCAAGTGTCCATCCAGCCGCAGCCTTTTCTGCCTGGGCTTTTATTTGGAGAGTTGCTATAATTTATGTCGTGCAATTAGGTTTTTGTCCTCGGGCTGTGGGAGGAGCGGCAGCGCGGGGCAGGGGAAGGAAGGAGCCTGGAGTGAGCAGAGGAAGAAGGGGCAGCGGCGCCGGGATGAGCCCTGCTCATCCCAACCCAGGGATTCATCCCAGCCCAGGACTGAGCAGCTCCCTGGGTCCGAAGCAGCCCATAATTACGGAGCAGAAGAAGGATAAAATGGGAAATAATCCCTCATGGAGCCTCGCTCTGATGGGAACGGTGCCCATTCCCCCGCAGGACTCGCCGGGAGGGTGGTGCTGGGGACGGGGTTAGAGCACATCCTTCAGCTGTTGCTAAGTAACAGTGCCCGGTCCTCCACATCCCCGCTCCGCCCTGCACAGCTGGGGGAACATCTGGCTGCAGGAGGCGACAAGAGGGAGCCTCTGGCAGAGGGATGGGTGCGAGTGCCCACCCCGGAGCGCTGGGGCTGCCAGGGAAGGCTGTCACCAGCCCCTGTGCGCTGCTCCTCAGCCCTCCAGGAAGGTTTTCCAGCTGTTACTCCCTGCATGCAGCAGGATTAGCCCAGCAGACAAACCAACCACGGAGCACAACATGCTTCCAGGGAATATTCGCTCAAAGTCCTGTGGAAATGGGATTCAGAACAGCTCATGGCCCATGGTCTCTTTCTTTGCACAGCCAAATCCTTGAACTCGAATTCCTCAAAGGGGGGTTTTAGCTCAATGACCACTTCATGCCCCTTTGGTTGCCCGTGGCCCCGCTGGCCCCGTGCCACCTCCCCGGCCTCTCCCTGCCCGACATCTGCAACAAATCCCGGCTGGAACCGGCTCCTGCCTGCCCGGGGCTGCCTGCTGGGGAGGCCAGAGGAGCCTTAACAAGGAGAGCTGGGGGGAAAAAAAAATAAAAAATCCCTTAAAGAGTCAGGAACAGTGCGGCCAAAAGCTGCACATTCAGCAAGGCTGGATCTGGGATATCAGCAACGGATCCCAGGGTGCAGGGGCCCTTATCTCCCCCAGACCTGCTGAGTGACGGAGCAAACCCATGGAAAATCCAGTTCCCGCTGCTCACACAGCACTTTCTCCTCCGAAAGGAGGGGGGGTCTGAGTGCCCTCCCCGGGGTGGAGCCGCCTGTGCCGGGCCCCGCAGCTCGGGCAGATGCGGGAGCCAGATGATGCTCCCGGCTCCTGTGGCTCCCCCTGTCCCTGCCAGGGGAGGAGCGTCCCGAAYCCCACGTGCAGGTGGTGCCCGCATGGAGTGGGGCTGGCACCTCCCGGGGTGTCCCTCCCTGTCACGGGTCACACCGGTGGCCGGAGGTGGAGGATGGCTGRGGGGGCGACACCCGACTGTGCCTCCCGGGATCCCTGTGACAGCAAGGACAGCAGATAAATGTGACTCTGGGGGGGCCTGGGGCGTTCCCACCTCCCAGGGGGCTCATCCCAGGGAGGAAAACACCGGAGTCAAAGAGAAATTGGGTCATATCCCCCCGACTGTCTGAGTAAATGGGACACTGTGTACATTTTATTTACCTTCCTACAGGGCAGATGTAGTGAACGTGTAATAAATCATTTGTGCAGCTGCTGGGCAACCTCCTGCTGCAGACCCAGCAAAATTCACACAACCAAACCTGCCCTAATTACAGCTCCCTCTGCTCTCCACTCCTCCCAGCTCCTCATGCACAGCCACTTATTCTCCCTCGCGCTGTCTCGCTCCTCCTTTTCTCCATCTGCTGCTTCCTTCCCTTTGCTATTTCCAGAGGGACTCGTGGTCAGCACCACCGCTGCTCCTGCCCTCAGCTGCAGCTTGGAGAAGGCCAGGCAGGATGTGGGTGGTTGCCTCCCACCGTGGGACACCTCTGGAGGGCACAGAGCAGCTGACATCCAAACCTTGCTTCGGCTGCTCCACCCGAGGTTTCCTCTTCCCCGAGGCAGAGCTGAGGAATCCCACCGGGTTAGGCTGGGGAAGAATTGTTCTCTGTGAGATTTAGATTGGGGAGGAATTGTTCTCTGTGAGATTTAGATTGGGGAGGAATTGTTCTCTGTAAGGAACACAGGGTGCCCAGAGAAGCTGTGGCTGACCCTGGATCCCTGGAAGTGCCCAAGGCCAGGTAGGACAGGGGTTGCAGCAGCCTGGGATAGTGGGAGGTGTCCCTGCCCATGGCAGGGAGTGGAAGACAATGACCTTGCAATGTCCCTYCATTCCATGGCTCTGTGATTCTTTGGGATGTCAGCAGGATGGGGGTGACCTCCTCAGAAGCCTGTGGGGGTCAGACCCTGTTCAAGCCTCAGGTTTTCCCAGCTTTTCATCCATCAGAGCAAAGAAGCTGGGGCTGCCTGGCTGGGACCCGACAATGGTTTGAGATTGCAACAGAAAAGATCCAGATTTGTGTTTACAAATCCTTTCTAAGGAGAGCAACGCACTGGAGCAGATTGCCTGGGGCTGTGCCAGGCTCCCCAGGGCYTGGATCTTGTGGGAGCTCAGACAAATAGCTGGGAATCAGCTGGGAGGAGCTGGTCCTGCCTGGGAGAGGGAAGTGGGACAGGATGGGGGAGAGATGGAGCCTGAGGCTTCATAATCARAATGACRAAATTGTTTGRGTTGGAAGGGGTCTYAAAGCCCATCCAGTGCCACCCCTGCCATGGCAGGGACACCTTCCACTGTCCCAGGGTGCTCCAGGCCCCATCCCAGCTGGTCTTTGACACTTCCAGGGACCCAGGGGCAGCCACAGCTTCTCTGGGCACCCTGTGCCAGGGCCTCAGCACCATCACAGGGAAGGATTCCCTCCCAGTATCCCATCCAACCCTGCCCTCTGGCAGTGGGAGTCCTGGGACACAGCCTGGAGTAGCCAAGGTTGCAGCAAGCATTGCTCACCCAGTGGAAAYGGAGCTGCAGGGATGCTGAGAGCCCTTGGTCCTTCAGGACACAGAGGAGCAGGAGCAGCACATCCAGGTCAGGCACCAGGACAGGGGGATGTGACCTTCCCCATCCTCTGCCATCGGAGAGGGAACATCCGTGCAGCACATGGAGGTCCTGCTCTGGAGCTGCAGGGACCTCGAGGTCCTTAAAATAATCCCAAAGAAATAAACAAACAAACAGCCAAACGAGTGCCAAGAGCAAATGGAGAACAGACTTTTCCAGTGCTTTTCTGCAGCAGGGCCTATTCAAAGCTTGGAGAGAGGATGACACGCTGGGCCAAGGCAAACAGCCCTGCAACACATCCCAAACAATGGCTTCCCAGAGCACAGAGCCAGAGGGAATCTTGTGGTCATCCCCTTGGATTTGCTGCAGAACACATGCCATGGCTCTTCCCAGAAGTCATTGTTTTAACTTGACAAAAAATCTTCCCTCTTCAGCTTTTCCCGGGAGGGTGGATGCACTGGGATGCACAGGGAAGAGCAGGGGGGGAGTTTCTTCCTTTAACCAGTTTGAGGACTGTGTGTAACTGGAGTGAAGCCTCATTGACTGGAARCAGCAGTTCCAGGGAGATGGAAACTATTTGCAATTTTGGGCTAAGACCAGACTTAACTGGGACGGGCATTTTTAGCTCAAAGTGCTTGGACTTCTCATCYCGAGGTTAATTCTTCTCTGGAGAGGAAGAGGACAAGGAAAATTGCCACCACCTAAAGCAAACACTGAATATTCTGTTTGAGTTTGAGGGTGCTCCCTCCCTCCCCTTTCCTTTTATATTTCCCAGTGTCCCTGGATTTTAGCCTGGAGCCAGGGAAGGGCATTTGACTCACTGGAATTACTCTCCTTGCTCTCCATGTCTCCCCAGCTGGGATGCCAACTCATCATTCCTGCTGCTCTCTGCATTCCAACACCCCATTTTCCAGTCCTCTTCCTTGTCTGCTCTCTCTGGCCAACAAATAAGGCAATGCCAGAGAGGGGAGAATCCCCTTTGGAATTTCTGCCATGGAAATCAAGACACTGCCCAGAGTTATCCTTACTTTRCCTCCTCTTTCAGAGCATGGTTTAATCCAGATTGAGGTCTAGCCAATATATTCCCTAATTTTAGGGGGTGGAAGGATTTTTCCTGCACCTCAGGAGCCTGGACATGGCTCTGCAGGGCAGGGCTTCCCCAGGCAGAGCCAACACCACTGGAGCACCACATRGAGCAAAGGGAAGGCTGCATTCCATGGGGGACTGATGCTGGAGGGGCTGTGCCGTCAGGAGATGCACATGGAGGTTTCTGGGATGCATTTTGGGTCTCCYCCTCCTCCTCCTCCGGGCTGCGACAGGGATGAGCAAYGTGCTCATCCCCCACGTCTGCACAGCAGGGTCAGGAATGGGACAGGAGCCAATTTCCCTTCCAGTGTGTCTGGGCACATGGAAACTAAGGAAAAACAGAGGAGAAAAATAGACAACAGAGCAAGAACCCAACAAATGAAAGGGCAAGGAGTGGGCAAGGGGAGGGAGCCYGGGGAAGGAGTCCTTGCCAAACCCCTGCAAACACAGCGACCAGATCACACTTGGATGAGGCTCCTGGAAAAACCAGCTGAGGGAGGGAGGGAGGGAGGTGAATGTGGCCAGGGATTAATGAGCTGAAATCCACTTCCCAGGCCAGTGCCCCGTGGTTGTGGAGATGCCAGCCCTGCCTGAGTCAGTGCCTTGGAGAGGTGCAGCTCCTCAGCCAGGCCATGGAGCAAGGCAGGCAGACACCCAGACATCACCCAAACCACGGGATGCTCCCCAAGCCCTTCCCCAGAGCTGCTGGGAGCCTGCAGCTCTCCTGCCCCACAGCTCAGCTGACCCCAAGACCAGAGGGAAGGTGGGTGGGGGGTGGTAGGAGCAGAGCCAAGAATGCTGCTCAGCAGRAATAACCATGGGAATAGCACAGAACTTCACCCAGGAGAAGGGCAGCGTGTGGGTGCATCTGTGTGAGGACAGGGAAAGGGGAGAGAGGGATCGGGGGAATGTGGGGAGTTCCAGACTATGCAGGGCTGTGGTAGAGTSCCCASCCCTGGAGGTGTCCATGGATGTGGCACTCAGTGCTCYGGGCTGGTGACAAGGTGGGGATCAGGCAGARGTTGGAGTCAATAACCTYGGAGGRCTTTTCCAAGCTTGATGATTCTYCCTGAGGCTGGGGGYRGAGCCTGGGCTGTCCCAGAGGAAAGGGAGCACGGGTGGGATGAATATTCCTGTTTTCCCCCAAAGCAGCAGCTCGGTGKGTCCATGTGACAGCCCCTCTCCCCATCACTGCCCAGATCCTGCTCCAGCCTCTGCAAGAGGAGCAGTGCCTCTGGAAGGACAAGCAGGAACCTGGAGCAGGTCTTGGTGGAGATCAGGCTCTGGTGAGAGAAGAGCTCAATGAATTCCTGAGGTGAATCCCAGGCTGGGGCAGGACCCTGCAGAGGCTGAGCTCAGCAGCTCATGGCACCAAGCTCTGAACGATTCCGAGTCCAGGCCCTGCAGCAATCCCTCTGCAATGACAGGAAAATCTCTTTTATTGAGGGCAAACCACTGAACAGAAGCCCTGCTTTCAGAGGAACAGCCATTCCAAGCCCACCAGAGCCAGGCGAGCCAAGGGCTGTCCCCACGAGCCCTGGGCTGCTTCCAGGGGGCTGATGATGGGTGTCAGCTGCCTGACCAGCCTGAAACACACTGGGTTCCCATTTTAGTGACAGTGATTCCTGAATTTTGGGTAGGAAACATCCCCATCGGMGCTGCCGCCCTCGCCCTGATGAAAGGGAAATTGATCCACGACTATTTAGTCAGTAAATGTTTTTCCTGGCAACGGGACCTTCTGGCTCTTCAAAAGCAAGTGAAAATTTGGTTCCATCCAGCTGTTCCCRTGTAATGGGAGCGGGGCTGAGGCGGGAAAGCAGGGCTGGCTGGGAGCAGACAGCCAGGGAATGACAGGCTGGGGAGCAAAACTCAGCAKTCACTGCTCAGGACCTTCCCTGCCCCCAGATCTCCCTCTGGGCACAAACTGAAGGCTCTGGGAGCAGAATCATAGCAGGGAGAGCCCCCCATGGCCCCTGCATGTGCAGGGGGTTCCAGGCTGACATTCCTGGGGGGAGGCACTTGTGGGCTCATTATGGACACCCCACTCCAGCCAACTCCAGGATTAGTGCTGAATGACTGGGGGAGATGCTGCCCTTCCCAGTCTCACTGGGAAACAAATCCTGCTGGGGATGGAGCCTTACCTGAGCTCATTCCTGCCACCGGCCCTGGAGAGGGACTTTGGGCATGGAGTCACAGGACACAGGGAAAGGCTTCCCACTGCCAGAGGGCAGGGTGAGATGGGATATTGGGAAGAATTATCCAAAGAAGCTGTGGCTGCCCCATCCCTGGAAGTGTCCACAGCCAGGTGGGATGACCTGGAGCAACCTGGGACAGTGGAAGGTGTCCCTGCCCATGGCAGGGATCAGACTGGATGACCTTTAAGGTGACTTCCATACCAACCCATTCCATGACTTTATGTTTTTTCCCTTCCTGGATGAACCTTCTCCCATTACTCACCCAGACACTCGGCTGCAGGGAAATAAAAAGATTTCTCCGAGGGAGCCAAAGGCTGCATYGCCCAAGAAGCCATGGGAAGCCAATGGCAGTCAAGATCCAGTGTGCCTTGACTGCAGGAGCATCCTGGACGCYTCTCACAGTCCTGAATATTCATGGCAAGTCAGTGTTAACAGCTCAGCAGGGAGCGCGGCCGAGCGCTGCCCAGACGCTTTGCATCCTGGCCCGGGAATCCGCATGGGGCTGCTCGGAGCGAGCCGGGAAGAAAATGAACTGAAACCTCAGCCGCCAAACCTGACAGCGGCCTAATTTGGGAAGGCAACTCGCCCCGGGCCCTGCCTGCGGGGCTGCGAGAGCAAACGGCTCTAAACGCTCCCAAATCCCTCCAGCCCGCCCCTGGAGACTCAGCCCCGGGAGCGGCTGCGCCGCGCTCCAGCCGGGAATGCCAGGACGGGCGGTGGGAGCGGGGCTGGAGCTGTCACCGCCAGCAGGGCATCACTCCCGCCTAATTGCTCGGGATGACTCTGCAGGGCCACGGCTGGCGCTGGAAAMACCGATCCATCAGCCCTTCCTTCCCCGGGGAGCGCGCGGAGCTGATCCGCATCCCCCGGGACGGTCCCGGAGCAGGTGAGGAGCTCCGTTTCCCTGCTCCTTCTGCGCTCGGCTGATTCGGCAGCCCCTGGGTGCGATCTGCCGGCTCTGCTGCCATCCGCCCGCACATTCCGTGTCCTCCCCGCCCCTTTTAACCTTGCGCAGATTTTAAACGATGCCGTTTCCTTCGGCTTGCACAGCACTTTATTTGTTCTTTATAGCCCCAGCTCACACAGGGGGGATGTTGCTCCAAGAAAAATCCTTGCTGCAGGGAGCAGAGGACGGACTGGCTCTCGGGGTGTGACCCTGCCTCTGACATTGACTCTCCGCAGGCCGAGTGTCCCCTCTGCCTGTAAAACAGGACRGTGACATTCACCTGGCTGCTGGAGGAGCTGGGAGGCGGCACTAACCATCTCAGAAAAATCAGGTTTTTAAACACTAGAAGAGCAGGGGGAGGGGAATTATAAATGATGGAATTGYTAAGGTTGGAAAAGACCTTTAAGGTCATCAATTCCAATCATCAAACCAGCAGCTGCAGTGTGTTATGAGTTCATACTGCTCGTGTCATGAGCACCTCTGGGGTGACAATGCTCACTTGCCTCTGGTGCATGATCCAGACACCAACCACAAAGCCCAAGGCAGAGAGGAGGCTTCCCCACTTCCAGGGATTAAGGAATTTGGCTGAATTCAGCCCAAGCTCAGCCTGAGTCCCAGCACTACCCCCATGCCAGAGAGAATGAGGAGCCAACGGAATTCCCTGGCACTTGCTCTTTTCCCTGCCAACAAAGTTGCAAGAGGTGTTGGATGCTGCTTTTCCATGCTCAAGAGGTGAGGAAAGGTGGGTTCAGCATCTTCCCACTTCCCAGGGAGCTGAGGGAATGCTGGGGCTCAAGCAGGAGAGAGATGGGATGCACCCACCAGCCAGTTGTGAGATCTCCCACAAGCGGGCCAAGCCATCAGCTCACACCCAGCACCTGGAAAGCCTCTCACTCCTGGAGCCTTGYTTGGCATCAGGCAGGAGGCAGCTTTTTCCTCTATGATTCCTTTTTTTGAAAGGATTATTTTTGTTTCTTTTAAGGATTTCTGATTCCATAGAAATCCTCACATCCCTGCCTGTTGTCCTTAGGCTGTGGCCATTCTGTCCCAATTATTCCCTTGGTCCCTCTTCGTCCAGTCAAAACCCAGGCTGGTGGATGACCTGGGGGCAGCAAATGCAGAACTCCCATTCCCAAGGGATCTCAGGCCAGTTTTCCAGCAGTGGCAGCCCCCAAAAGCAGCCCTGGAGCCGGCCCAGGCCAGCTGGGCAGAGGAGGAGGAAGAGGAGCTGATGGATCCCAAAGGCTCCCACTCAGCAACAGCCACAGCCATTAACTGGGAAGTGGGAGAGACTAATTGGGCATTTAACTCGATGCTGGCACCACAGGCCTTGTGCTGGAGCTGGAGAGAGGGAAGAAAGATCCGCTCTGGAGCTGCAGGATCCTCTCCTGAGCCCTGGGATGTAAGCAGATCCCCCCTGGTTTCACCCCAACTTTCCACAGCCTATTCCTCCCCAAGGGACGCTCATATTGAGGGAATGGAGGAAAGAGGAGCTTCATGGAAGTTGACATAGATAAAAACACTCCCCAGTCTGGTTCTGTTTGTCCTTTTTTTTGTGAGTTTTTCTTCCGCTTTTTTTTTTTTTTTTTTTTTTTTTTTTTTTTTTTTTTTTTTTTTTTTTTTTTTCTAATTCTCAGAGAAAAACAACACAAATGTGGCAGCATCGATTGTCTCATTGTAAACAAGCAGAGAGCCAAGGCCACCAGAATGGACTTGGACAATCTGAAATTCCCTGCAAACTGCYTCCTTTTGTGCCACTGCCCATCAGTCAGGGTGAGGCAATGGCAGCACAAGGAAATCCATGGGAGCTGTAGAGTCACAGCTGCTCTTCCAAGAGCAGARTTCCAGAACTCTTTGGGTGGGAACAACCTTAAATCAGCTCATCCCACCCCTGCCATGGGCATGGACACCTTCCACCCTCCCAGGTGTGTCCAAGCCTTGTCCAGCCTGGCCTTGGACACTTCCATGGATGGGGCAGCCCCACCAAATGCCACGTGAACATCAGCCTGACAGTCSTGGACTGGACAATTCCCAAACCCCAAATTCACAAATCCTGATAACCACTCCAGCATTCCCATCACACATCAGCACTCAGGAGAGTCAGTGTTTGTGTCCTTTGCTGTCGATCAGCTGTACTAATGAATTTTTATTAGAGCAAACAAGCATTTATCTCATCTCCCCACAGGGCTCTTCTTGTTGGCAACAAAACATCTTCCCCCAGACCCATTTCTGAATTCCCTGCTCCCCAGGGAATTAAAACCTCAGGAGTAAACATRAGAACAAAACCTCTGGGCTGTGATGCCCCATACCAACCTCCTGTGGGCCCCCTGGCAGGGACACAGCACAAAGGTTTGCTTTTACCCTCAAATATCCTGAGCAGCAGCACTTTTACACACCTCAGACAGTAAAGGAAGGGTTAACCCCACCACAGCCCCCAAAAAAGAGGTGAAAATGGAGATACAGGAGGATAAAAGGGCTCTCAGGAGGGATCAGCTTGAGAGGGAGAGAAACAGAGGAGAGAAAAGGAATTTGCTTCCACATAAACCCCAAAGGTTGAAAGCATTTGTGAACCAAAGGGCCAAAAGGAGTGGGGCACATCCTGAATGAGCTGGGATGTCCCCAGGAGGGGAGGGACAGCATCACCCACACACAGCCGTGGCTGGGTGCTGGGATGGGGAAAAACCCTGAATGAGGAGGAGGATTCCAGCCTTATGGATGGGGAAGGCAGGAGGCTCCAGCAACACCTGAACAGCACCAGAAGCAGCAGTTTTCCATTTGGCCTGSGATCATGAGGCAGAATATTGGCTCAAAACAGAACCTGGGGGCACTGGGATGCTCCCAGCTCCTGCCTTTGCCTCTCCACTGAAGGCTGGCTCCTGAGCTGGCTGCTATGGGGAGAAACAGAGCAGTGCCCTCACGGATGGGGAAGAGATGGAGGAGATGCAGGAGATGGAGGAGGTGGAGGAGACGCAGGAGTTGTGCTGTGCTGGGGGACTGCTCCTCATGGCAATGCTAAATTTGGCCTGATGGATTKGGAACAGATGAGACTCCAGGGACACAGAGCCCAGCTTTCAAGGTGATACCTCTACCCTTGAACACAACAGTGGCTGGCAATATCCTGCTGGATGAGGGAGCAGATCCCACCCCATCRTTTGGGGCATGGGTGAGAAACAGGGAGTAAAACCTGTGAGCAGAACTGCAGGGAGAGGCTGTGATGAACGCAGCACCCTGGTCCAAGCCCAGCTGAGCTCTGTGGGCACGGGCCATGGGCTATTCTGGCACATGTCCCTCCTCTTGGCACCTCTGAAGYACATGAAACACTCGGCAGAGCCCCGGAGCCGTGAGCTCCACGCCAGGCAGCGATCCCTTCCCTGGCACCGCCGCAGCTGAAATATGGATCGAGGAGAGGAACGGCTCCAAAAGGAAAGACAGAGAGACAACTTTGTTGTCCTGGCCAAATGCGAGCTTGCCAAATCCCACTTCTCTAAAATGCTGCCTGCATTCTCAATAAATAAGGAGAAATCAAAACAAACCCCCATCCCTCCCGCTCCGGCGCGGGCTGATTCCCAGACACCTGCCACATCCAGCGCTGGCATTGTCGGCAGAATGGATCTGCCCGTATCGCTTGCACATTTGTCTGTAAAGCTCATTAAGATCGGGCGAGATGAAAGGCAGCGCCGCAATGTAAGATCATTATCGTTATCAAAAGRAACACAGCAAACTGCTGCTCGAGAGGCAGATCTGTTTCCGTGTAAGAGCTGTTCAAAGTTCGCCCCGACGCTCCYTAATAAGGTGCCTGTTCTAGGAATCAACTTCAAGAGCTTCCCTCATGCTGGGGAAARCTTCCAAGGACCCCTTTGCCTCTCGCGTCTGTCGGTGAATTTCCCGAGGCGTTCCTGACACGGCGGAGGCGGTTTGGATACGGGGAAGGGGATCCTGTGTCCCAGAGCTCCCAGCTTGCGGGAGGCTGGTCATGCATGGCCACAATGCTCTGGTGAGGAGCATGGTGAGGATGGGATGGACACCCCATGGTGTGACCATGGACATCTTTGATGTGACCATGGAATTGTGTGATATGGAATTGTGTGATGGGACACGGACATGTTTGGCCTGGCTGTGTACATCTGTGACGTGGCCATGGGCATCTGTGATGTCACCATGGGTGTGTGTGATGTCACCATGGAATTGTGTGGTGTCAYCATGGATTTGTGTGATGTCACCATGGACGTGCATGATGTCACCATGGACATGTCTGATATCACATGGAATTCTGTGATGTTGACCATGGGCACGTTTGATGTGACATAGACATGTGTGATGTGACCATGGACATGTGTGATGTCACCATGGGCACTTCTCAGCTCGTTCCCAGCTGCCTTCCCTCCCTCCATCCCTGTGGAATGAGCATTGGCAGAAGATCCCACAGATGGGATGGAGCCCAGYGCTCAGCCCAGCCCCTACTGGGCAGCACCAGACACCTTCCAGAGAATTCCAGGTTGGGTTTCAATACACAAATCCAATCCAGASTGGAATTCCTCATGGAATAGCCCCYGTGGGCRCCACAGAGCATAGCAGGGACCCCCACAGCCATCACCAAGCAACACCACCATGTCCCACCTCCCACCAGTGCCTCCCAGTCACGCTGCCAGAGACCTTCATGTGTGAGGTCCTGCCTGACACAGATGCTCCAGAAGCTTCCAAGGAAGGGCTTCCCATGGGGTCACAGCCCCCCACACAGAGCCTGAAAGAGGAACGGGCTGGTTTAAAACAGCCTCCTGTTCCTGTGCTGGGAGGTTTCCGGAGCCAAGCCTCAGGCTCGGAGCTGACTGATGGGAATTTGGATGCAGAGAATCCTCTCCTGCCTGGAGGAAGCAGAAGAGTTAAACTCGCTCAAGGCACCATAATTTTTCCAAGAAGAAAACCGTTCTTCCCACACAGGGTCAGTTCTTTTTTGAAACCAGCCTCCCTTTTATCCCCAAGAAAAATCTGCTCGTAATTATAAAGCAGGGAAAGGAGAGGTTTCTGGAAATATTCATTTGCAGCTGAGCCATTTTCACCCTGGCACAGGCGGAGCGAGCCTTCCTCGCTCCCATCTGTCGCGTTCGCGGCGGCGCCGATGCCAGCCAGGCTCTGCCACCCAGCGTGGCACACTCGGCAGGGACAACGTGACACCGAGCTGGGAGGGGGCCGGGGGGCCGCCAGCAAAGCGGGAAGGACTCGTCCTGCCCAAGATGTTCTCCTTACACATGAACAGCTTGGCAGCACGAGGGGCTGGGAGGGGGGGAGAGGAGGAGGAGGAGGAGAAGGAGGAGGAGGAGCAGTTCAGGCGTTGTTGGGTGCTGTTGGGGAAGARATGAATGGAAAAGCTCAGGGAGCTGAGTTTGATGGAGTCGACAGGTTCCAGACCATCTCSACCAGCATCGTGCTCTGAACTGGAGCACCAGGGGCCACTCAGCCCAAATCAGGCATGMCACATTCCCTGTGTCCTCTGAGCACCCCCACCTGCCCCCAGGTGATGGGATTCGTGCTCCTTCTTCAGGGAAACTGCTCTGGCTTCTCCCATCCCTCTTCCATAGCCTCATCTCATTTCCACAGCCACAAATAAATCAATCTGCTGCTGGTGCCTCCACCTTCAAATATTTATAGAGTGTTATTACACTTTTCACTCCCTGCCTGCACACACGCGCCCTTTCCTTTAAACATCTCCCCACCCAGCTCTGGATATTTAGTTCTTTTAATCCCTCCCCATAAATCTCCCCTGATCCACTCCYGGTGCTGTATCCATTCATTTCTCTGGATGAGAGGCACTGTGATGGATTGGCACAGCAGAGCTGTCCAGAGAGGGGCTGTTGTCACCTCCCTCCATGGCACAGTGCCTGGGGACCATGGCTCAGAGGGTGTTGGACACCTCCAAGCATCTCCTGGGCTCCTCCTGTAATTCCTGGCTCTATCCAGGCTTCAGCTTTCTGTCCTCGTCAGATTTTGCATTTTCTTATTTCTCCCTTTTCTTTTTCCCCCCTCCCTTCTCCCAACTACAAATGACAAAATTGCCAGCAGCTCCCAGACAAGCTGCAAACCCAGGAATCAGCTATTTCTGGAGACGGAATTTTAACTTCCTTCCTTGATTTGCAAATTTCTGGGGAGCAGCTTGYGAGGCCCAGGAAATCGGGAGCCAGGGAAGGCTGCAAGTTCACACACCACCTGGGAGCCTTCAGTGGGGCAAGGTCTGAGCTCTCAGGAGCGGCAGACACGTTCCCTGGGCTCAGCATCAGCTTTTGGAAACCATGGAATTGTTTGGATTGGAAGAGACCTTAAAGCTCGTTTTCATTCCCCTCCTTGCCACAGRCAGGGACACCTTCCACTATCCCAGCTTGCTCCCAGCCCCATCCWGCCTGGCCTTGGACACTTCCAGGGATGGTTCTCTCGCCCTGCAGCACCCCCATGGCATCATCCCCACCCTCTCCAAGCTGGAATGGGGATGGGAAGTGCAGGGAAGGAATGTGCCCAGCCCAGTGGCTCTGCCACGGCCAGCAAGGCTCAAGGAAAGTTGAGGAATGGAAAACTAAAGTTTATCTTCCACAGGGAAGCAAAGAGGAAAATGGCATTGCTCTTGCAAGGTGGGTCCCAAGCAGAGCTGCAAAATCTCCTGGGGTTTATAATTTACTAGAATAAAGCTGTTTCAGGCAACAAACCCCCAGTGGCTGTGGCTGATGGAGCCGGTGACACAGAGTTTGGGATTACAGCCTGCCATGGAGCTCTATCCCCACCAGGATAACCCCCAGATAAGCACAGAATTGCCCAATTAAACAGCCTGGGTGAAGCCATGGGGAAGGCTGAAGGGATTTAGGGAGCTCAGGGTGGTTTTCCAGTCAAGGGATCAGACGAAGGCACTCCGCCCCACAAAAAGCCTCATGCTCTGTGGGGACACAGGGCAGGCAGGGCTGGGAGCAGGGTCCCATCACTGCTCAGTGAGGCACTACAGGCTCAGCAAGGGCACTGGACAGGAGTTCTGCAGGGAATTACAGGGGGAAAAGCACTTGGATCATGCCCAAGTCTGATCCCTTCCTCCATGGCTTCACCAGTTTTGGTCCAGTGCAAACCATCCGCAGTGCAGGAGCCATCCCAGCCCTCTCTTCCACAGGCAGCCTTCATCCCAGCACAGGGGTGTCCTTGTTCCCCAAAAGACTCGGAGGAAGGGCCAGCCCGGCATCACGGGGGGTGATGGGCTGAGCTCCTGGCTGGGGTAAAATCCCAGCCCAAGCCTTCAGCTCCTTCATTTCTGAACCTCCTTTYATCCCCACCCAGCTCCATTTCCCACCCATCAGGTGCTGCTTTTTGTGGCTGAGCAAACCCAGCTGTGCTGGAAGCTCTCATACCATCAACCCAACCTCAGTGCCCTCACAGACGTTTCTGTGACCCTCTACAAATTCTGGGGCTGGGCAGAGCCCATGGCAGAGGAGTTGTGTTCACCTGCAGGGGTTGTTTGTGCTGTTGAACAAACACCACGTTCCTGCTGCCATGGTGAACTGGGGTGCCTCAGCTCTGTCCCAGTCAGCTCTGGTGAGCTGGACTGGTGTCCCCAAACAAGGGGTGGTGTCCTTCTGTCAGGACAGGAGCTGCTCCAGGTCCCTGATCCACAGGAGCTGTAATTATCCCTTGGCCCTGACACAAATGGCTCATTTGACTTTGAACTCCGAGTGCTGACACGCTGGCTGGGCTTGGAATTGGGGCTTAAATCAAGGAGCTTCCCTCCAGGGAGCAGGGGGAGAAGGAGACAATTAGATTTGAGCCCTGAAGTTTTACAAGTCTAATAAATTTCCTGGTAGCCTGCGGCTGCTGGGGAGAGCCAGGACGGAGCCCTTGGTGGAGGAAAGCAGGAATTTCTCCAGGCAGGAAGCCACAGAGGCACCACAAGGCTCTGTCAGCCAGGGGGGTGGCTTGTCTGACCCCCCAGTGCCACCCCTGGCTGGGGCTGTGGGGTGGGGATGGGGTCCCCAGGAGTGACAATCCCGCTCTGCCCATTCCCAGTGCATTCCTTGGGCTGCTCAGAGGCAGAGGAGAAGAGGAAGGTCAGAGCCAGCAGAGTGGAGGGAAGCAGCTGCTGGACACAGCAGGGAAAAAGCAGCTTCCTAATTGTGCCTCACTGCTGGAAAAGGGTCATGGCAGGGAGGTGACGAGGTGTTGGCACCAGCACAGGAACACCTGGCAGGGACAGGGCAGAGCAGCCAGGGAGGGGAGGCAGGATCACCCCCAAGCTCCTGCAGCCTTTGGGAGCCCAGCCTGGCCTGTGGCTGCTCATTATCCTGCCAGAGCAGCTCTTCTTCCAGCCAGGACCTGACACTTCTCTTCAGCAATGCTAATGGAGGAGGATGGAGAAGGAAGCTCCTTTCTCCAGGAAATGCAGCTTCCCAGAGCCCCTGCAGCAAGGGCTGCTCCCACCTGGGCCGGTTTCTGTCTCCTCCCACGGGCAGGTGAGAGGGAGCAGCTCTAGGAGCTGCTGCTCTGGGCTGATCCCAAGGGAAGCACGTCCCTGGCACAGCCCCCCTGCCTGAGCCTGCCTGGACTCTCTGGGGGCTGCGGCTCTGTCCCACAGAACCATGGATTGCTTTGGGTTGGAAGGTTGAGGCCCATCCAGGGCCACCCCCTGCCATGGGCAGGGACACYTCCCACTGTCCCGGGTTACTCCAACCTGGCCTTGAATGCTTCCAGGGATGGGGCAGCCACAGCTGCTCTGGGTACCCTGTGCCAGGGCTTCACCACCCTTGTAGATGGTGATTATTTCCTCCTAATAGCCCATCCAACCTTGGCCTGTGGTGGTGGGAAGCCATTCCCCAGCTGGGGTGGCACAGGAGGGGCTGAGGCAGAGACACAGCCCAGCGARGAGGGGTCCAGGCAAAAATGCAGAGCCCTGGGAATTCTCCTCCTGTGCTGCCTCACCRCAGGGGTGGTGCCCTCTGTCCCTGCCCTGGCACTGCCATGTGCAGCTGTCCCACTGCCAGGCTGTCTCTGGGGAGGAGCAGAAATGCCACTCCAGCTGATTCCTTCCCCGTGCTTGGAGAACCTCCCTGTTGCTGCCCAAAGGGAGCAGCTCCTCTGCAGCTCCTCTGCTCCATCCCCGCTCCCGTGGYCGCCTCTGGTGTTTGTTTAACAGCCTTTTACTGTAAATGACATATTCCTCTGACACGATGTAAAATATGTTTTATGCTCTCATTTTCCCCTTGTCTTCCCACTAAACCTTTTCCAATTTGTGCTGGATACGCTGCGCTGGGATTAGCTGAGCTGTGTTTAAGCAGCCAGTCAAGCCTCAAACGCCGCTCGTAAAACCTGGAGGTCTCTGCGAGTCCCTCGCACTTGTCACAAGTGACCATAAATCCCCATTTCCTGGGGACCTGTCTCTCCCTGTCCTTTTCTTTCCTCTGTCCCCCTGCAGGCAGGTGAGGGATGTGGAGTGTGGTGTGGCCAGAGCTCAGAGCAGGGCTGGGTGGGTTCCAGCAAGGACTCGTCTTGGCTCGCTGGGAAGGGGGCACGGCTCAGGGCTCATCCTCCTATAGTTTTTCCAGGGTGGAGGCCCAGGTGGGTTTGGGGGTGCCTCAAGGAGTCAATGAGGAGCTGAAACCTCTCCCACCACATCCCACCAGGATGGGAGCCATGAGACTSCAGGAGAGACACAGTGATGCAGCACTGAGGTCACCCAGCCTGGGGGAGACCTGGCGCAGCCTGGAGCACCCCCACATTGCAGAGGGCAGCAGGGGGGCTATGGCACGAGCTGGCCACTGTCCCCTGTGCCACGTGCCCGTGGCAGTGTGCAGGACACTGGGCACAGGCTGGTCATGGTGGCAATCAGGAGGAGACAGCTGGGCTGGGGACTTTTCCCCTTTAAAGCAAACATTTCCTGGCAGGGGCTTTGCAAAGCCCTCATCCCAGGCTGAATTCCTGCACTTGTCTCCAAACACAGATTTCACTGCGGATGAATTCACAGCACCCGCTCCGGGGCTGGGCTGAGGCCGCCTGAGCTTTCCCCTCTTGTGTTTTGTCTTGTGCTTTT
Organism: Cardinalis cardinalis; assembly: GCA_014549065.1. Lineage (NCBI taxonomy): Eukaryota > Metazoa > Chordata > Aves > Passeriformes > Cardinalidae > Cardinalis > Cardinalis cardinalis. The sequence continues at coordinate 136,093 of JACDOX010000439.1, read as the reverse complement.
GGATGGAAACGMAAGTGTTGGAGCACTGTCAGGGAACAGCATATCCTGAACAAGCACAGCCTGGGCTGGCTCCAAACTCTCCAGCCAGGATGTGGGGGAGCAGACACAGCCCCTCGCACACCAGGGTCCCTTTTCCTGGGGATGGCCAAGGATGGCCAGCCTGGAGCTGCAGGGACACCAGCCAGGCTGTTGGCAGGTCCTGCCTTCCTTGAGGTGGGCTTTAAGGTCCTTCCAACCCAAACCATCTGGAATTCTCTGTTGATCTTCAGCAAGAAATCCACTGAAGCYGTAAGGACTTAGGGGAGTCCTGCACAGAAGGAGATATCTCTATATATGGAGATATTTATAGGAATTCAGGTATTTATTCATACAAATGGGAAACAGGACCCCTCCTTTTCACCTGGAGCAGGGTTGGATGCTGCTGCAGTGTGAAAAARCAGGGAAAAGGGCTGGTATCATCCATAGGAGCAGGATTGGGCCAGAGAGCTGTGGGCTTTGCTCCTTTCAGGTGGGTTTGGKATTTTCTCCTCCTTTTCTTCCCAAAGAAGGTGGGTGCAGGTGGGGAAGAAGCAGCTTATGGGAATGCTCCTGGGCAGCTTTACCTGGCATTGCCCTGGGCAGTGGGGTGTGGGCAGCTTCTCCTGGGCTCTTCCCACCAGGAGCAGCAGCCAGCCAGCACCCACCACCCCTCCAGCTCCTCAGGGAGGACACAGGACAGAGATCAGGGGCTGCTCCCCTTGGGCAAACCTCCTGGTGCCCCTTTGGGTGCCCCCATCCATCCCCAGGAATGAAGGTTCCAACACCTCGASAACTGGAAGCAGAGGGTGTGAGGGAATGAGGGAGCCTTATCACCTTTTCTTTTAATTTTCCAAATGCTCCATTTAAAAGAAAAAAAAAATCCAACAAAAAAACCCCACAAAACTTGTCCCGGGGACATGTGTAACTAATTAAATGGTACAGGGAGAAGAAAAACACGGCTTTTTTAAGAACCTTTGAATTATGGCTGGAGGTGAAGGAGGCGGCAGGCTCAGGGGATAATTAATCACCAGAGGTGAGATGGCCCGGCTCCCTGTGCCAGCGCTCGCTCCCGCTGCCAGAGCTCATGGCCCCAGCACTGGGAGCACGGAGCCACGGAGCTGGCACGGGGGGCCAGGGGGGCTGCAGGGCCCTGGGAAGAGCCAGGAGCCTGCAGAGCTCAGGACTCTGCACCTCCTTCCCAAAGAGCTCTGTGGAGGCTCTCGTGGAGCCCATCCATCTCCCAGCAAACTCCTCTCCAGTCAGCTCCCCCGGGCCATCCCAATTCCCTCTGTGTCCCCTCAGCAGCACAGGGAGCCAAACACCCAGATCCTGCTGCTGCATCCCTCTGTGGGAGCATGGCCTTTCAAAAGCACCCCAAAACCAGGAACAGTCCAGGTAAAGAGGCTGAGAGGTCTCWGAAGGGAGAGAAAATGTTGTGGCATCTCTGAGCTCAGCGCCATCAGGGAGATTYCCAAATCCCGGCTGAGCTGAGGAAGCTGTGGATGTGGCACTGCTGGCTGCTGCCCCAGATCTGAGGTATCCTGGGTGGGTACCTGGAGCAAGGAGGGTTCATCCTTGTGACCCCTCTGATGTCCCTGTGGAGTGGAGAAGCCTCCTGGTCTGATCCAACACYTTATGGGATCCCAGCACAGCACTGGAATCCTGGGAGAGCTGGGAGGGAGTGGCTGGGCAAGACAAGGGGTCCCYAGCTTGGCAACAGCCCCCAGCCTCCTGCTTCCTAGCAGGGAAGGAAATTAAAGTGATCCATTGAGCTTCTGCAGTATTTCCTTGCCCCCATCCAATATCCTCTGCACAGAGCTGGGGTGGGAGCAGCAGCCTGGGAGCTCCAAGGGAAAGGACAGCAGGGGCAGGGTGGGTACCATCAGCTCAGAGGAGGCATTTTTGAGAGGTGACCAAACACTTTCCAGTGGAATGCTGGAGTCAGGAAATGCTGATTCCACACACTCGAAGGGCTTTGTGGAAACATTTATATTTCATCGACGTGTTTGGTGAATAATTATGAAAACACTGCAAAGTCCAGGGGTCCCAGTTCGGTTTTAGCATTTTTCCTCTGAGTTGAAACATCAGAATCAAACCAAAATGCTTCAAAAAACACTTCCAAGCTTTGAGAGTGAGATTTTTAAAAGAAAATTCCATTATTTATTAAATGACAGTTTTTCCAGTTTTGTGCTCAGGTGAAATCTGAAGATTTGAGCTCCTCCCTCTCCCAGGGATTGAATAAAGAGCTGTCAGGGCTCCCTGGCTTCACCTTTGCTGTGAACCTGACCCTGAGCCTGGCGAGGTGTGGGAATGCCAAGGACCTGTGGCCTGCAATGTTTGAGCAGCAGCGGGGTCAGGGTGCACAGTGTCACATCCTGCATTGATTGTCCCGTCCCCTCCTGGCTCTGTCCCCTCTCCCAGCAGGATGTGTCCCTGTTTTGGGRCAGCTCCCCTGCCCAGCAGGCTGGGGCTTTCCCCACCCTGGTTCTGTGTCCCCGGGGCTGGCACTGGGGGTACATTTTGTGGCCATTTCCCTGCTGTCACCTCGTGTTCCTGCAGCACTCGGAGCAGCAGCAAGCAGGGCTGGAACTTTGGACCTTTCCAATTAACATTTTGCTCACCTGAGCAAAAAAAAAAATGAACAGTTGAATAGATATTTACACCTGCTCACAACTCTCTCAAGTTGCTACCTTTTATCTACAGTTGGCAGTCATACTAAACATGTTTCAGGTTCTGTTTCTTGATCTTAATAATTTCTACTCGAACATTGCACTTTCTTTTATCTACTGCTTAAACAGCATCAGCTTCTAAACAGCTAGGGCTTCTCTTCTGACCATGGGAACCYTCACCCGAGCAGATGTGAGCAACCTGCACCTGGGTGGCCCTCCCAGAGCCATTTCCATCCCTGCCCGGAGTAACTGATGTCCTATTTTCCCTTCATTCATATGCAGGTGGTATGGGAATGCCGGAGCTGGCAGCGGGGCTGTCCCTGCTCCCCTCACTGCTGCCCACCAAGCSCAGCCCGTGGTTGGGTTTTACTGGAGCTCTGCTGCTTTTCCTGTGCCCCGGTGGCACCCCCAGAGCTGTGTGGGGTTTGTGGTGTGGGAGGCAGCCCCACAGCTGCTCCCTCCCGCAGGATGGATGGATGGATGGATCCCAAGGCTGCTTTAGCATTCTGCTCAGCACACGGAGCAGGAGCTGTCTGCCAGCCCTGCAGGGGGAATGTCTGATCACTCCTGGTCCTTGTCACGGGCTCTGGCCAGGTGTGTGTCTGTGTGGCCGGGTGGGGACACCCCTGGAGCAGGGACCCCACTGCCARGACRGCCCCACGGGGACCCAGCCCYGCTCACCTCCAGCTGCTGGGGCTGACTGGGGGGCTCCCACACCCAAGGGGACAGACAGAAGGGCCAGCTCTGTGTCCCACCAGCTCTGTGGGTCAGGCCAGCCCTTGCAGAAATCCTCCTTGGGCTCTGCAAGCTTTTCCTTGGAGATGTGGTGCCTGTGACTGTGTACACAGGGGTCTTRGGATGAGGGAAGAGACGAGGGTTTGACTCTATGTTTTAGAAGGCTTGATTCATTATTTTATGATATATATTATATTAAAACTATACTAAAAGAATAGAAGAAAGGATTTTATCAGAAGGCTGGCTAAGAATAGAATAGGAAAGAATGATAAAGCCTTGTGGCTCAGACTCTCTATCTGAGCCAGTTGATTGCGATTGGTTATTAATTAGAAACAACTAACATGGGTTAATCAAAGATCTACCTGTTGCATTCCACAGCAGCAGACAACCATTGTTTACATTTTGTTCCTGAAGCCTCTCAGCTTCTCAAGAAGAAAAATCCTAAAAAAAAAGGTTTTTCATAAAAGATGTCTGTGASAGTGCCCAGGGCAGGGAGCCCAGCCAGGCTGGATGGAGCCGGGGTGAGCCACGGGGTGTGGCAGGACAAGGTCCCAGAGCCCCTTCCCCTGTGCYCCCAGGGGACTGTGGCTGCAGGATGTGCTAGGATTGAAAGAGTGGAGGAGGTTGTTTGGGACAGGGCTGGTCCAGTGGGACCCATGGCAGGGAGTGAAACTGGGTGATCCCTGAGATCCATTTCAACCCAACTGGGTGATCCCTGAGATCCATTTCAACCCAAACTATTTCATCAGTCTATGACAGCAGGGAGGTCCCCACAGAGCTGCGGACCAATGACATGAGACAGGGACACTGTGACAGTGGCATCTCCAAAGCAGCACTTTAGGAAAGGCAGGGAGGAGCACAAGGATGAACAGCCTGGATGCTGCAGGGTCCCTGTGCCAYCCCCAACCCCTGCCTGGGGAAAACGTTTGGCCAAGAGCTTTATTTCTGCTTGATCCCTGTTTGTGGGCAGCTCCTGSGGCTGGTCTGGCACCAGGCAGGTCCGTGTGAGCCCTGGGCTGGCCATGGCAGGTCCAGCAGCCTCCTAGCCCCTCCTGCTGCCTCTTGCACAGCTCTGAGTCACAGCCAGCGGTGGAGCAAGAAGGGCAAGGCTTGTGTTGAGTGAAAACAAAGGAAAAAACTTTTCCAGCTGCTGGGGAAGGGAGGTGTTTGCTCCCGAGGTGCCAAGGCAGCTCCTGATGGCCTTGGAGCAGCGAGGTCTGTGTGCCCATGGGGTCTGTGCTTGGACATGGAGTAAAATGTGCCTGCCATGGAGCACAGCTGCGCCCTGCCATGGATTTTCCAAGTTTTTCTCCTTCTCCCAGCAGGCAGATGGTCTCCCTCAGACCGACTGTGCTACAGCAGACCAAAGGAAGGCACTCCCAGCTCRCCCTCCTCCTCCCCATCCCAACCAGGAGACCCTAAATTAGATTCCCAGAAGGAAGGGAAATGGAATATGAGCCCTGAGACTCCTGGGCACCTCCTGCCAAARCTCCCAGAGCATCCCAGGGACATGGTCTGTCTTCCCTCTGAACCTCCTGCAGCTTCTTGGGGCTCTCCTGGGAGCATGAATTTATTTGATGCAATTTCATTTTGGGGTGGTTTTTAAGTAATTAAAAGAGACGACAGAAGAAAAGGCATAAAATTAAAGGAAGGATTAGCAGGGCTGTGAGGGAATTCCTCAGGCAGAGCACAGCCAGTGCAATGATGGGTTTAAAACCTTCTCCAAGCACAAGTGGCTCTGCAGAGCCAGAGGTGGAGGAGTTTGCCAGTTTGTTCCTCTCCTCCAGTGGGAAAGGGAGCAAATCCTGCTGGCAGGAAAGATGCCAGGACTTGCCTGGGCTCCCTGTGGAGCAGAGGAGCAGGGCTGGGAGCTGAGGCAGCAGTTCTGGTGGGCAGCAGCTCAGGGTGCACGGTGAGCTTGGCTGCTCCAGCGGAATTCGGCAGGGCTGCCTGGGAACAGCGAGATCTCCCCACTTGGCCRAGTGTCTGGGATGTGCCCTGATGGAATCAGTGCCAGGATGGCTCAGACACGCTGTGCTGGGGTCACTGCACACTCCAGGGCAGTGCCTTGCCCAGGGCTGTGTGCTGAGGAAGCAGAAGTCCCTGGCTGAGCTCCAGGAGCAGATAAGCTCTTTGGTTATTGGATAACCGGATTAACCAGGCTGTGTGGGGGCAACAGCTCCCAACTGCTCCACCAGAGCTGTGGGGCTGATCTGCCCCTTGGCCTGTGATGATAAAGCAGCAGGTTCCACCTGGGGCAAAAGGAAAGGTGGGGAAACCTGGTTGCAATGTCAGGAGCAGCACAGGGATCCAGCTGACACGTCCAGTGACAGCTCCCAGYGAGGTGGGGTTGGTACATGACCCATTCCACACCATCCCATCCCARCCCCTCTCCCTGTYCCTGCTGAGCTGCTGGAATCACACGGAGCTCCTGAGGCTCCAGCTGGAGCACCCTTTGGAAGCCCCAGGCAGGCAGGAGGGTGCAATGAGGCATCTATGGCCACGCTGATGTTAATTCAGCTCAACCCCAACCTTCCTCCCTTCCTCCTCCTCCTYCTGCTCAGTCCCCCCACTCCAACCTCAGTCACCATCTTTCCCAGACTGCTTCCCAGGCTTTGTTATCCCAGCCTTTGCAGCGGCAGCTGCCACATCTCCCTGCAGGAAGCTCAGGGCTGGGAATCGGTAGCCCAAGTGACCCAGCTGGTTTCACTGCTGGCCCTGGATAAGGCACTGAATGCCTTTGGCTCAGCTCAGCCCAAATCCTGGAAGCAGAATGACAGACTGGACATGACTGACAAATTAATGCATGGAGCCTGCTCAGTAGGCAGCGCTCACAGGAGTTACCTGAAGGACACGGCTGGGGAAAGGCTTTTCTGACTCATAACAAGTGAATCTGGGACAAGGAGAGTGCCCAAAATTTCCTACAGTCATAACAGCTTCCCTGGGATTAGCTGGGGAAGGGCCAGCCCGGGAATGAGCCTGCTCAGCCCGGGAATGAGCAGCTTGTTTGCTAAATTAAAGGACTAAACAAGAAACCAATATTTTGGGGTGTAGTTTCTTCCTCAGCTGTAGATGGTACTTCCCCTGCTCATTCCCTGTGCCCAGGGTGAGCTGTGTGGGATGTGGGATAGCTCCCAGGGAGCTGCTGATCCCTCCTGCATGGAGGAAGGGCTGCAGGCCGTCCCCTTCCCCAGGAGAGAGGAGCATCCCACATGCTGGGGAAGTGCCTGCTYCCAGGACATGATCCAGACACAATGGCTCCCTCTCCTCTTGGCATCCACACCTGGCCATCCATCAGGATKTTCACTGGGAGTCTCTTTTTCCAAGCCATCCTTGTCCCCAGTGGCTGTCCCATGGAAGGGTTGTTATCAATGAGGCTGATTTCAGAGCCTGGGGAGTGAGGCTGGGCTCAAACCCACAGCCAAATCCTTTTCCTCATTCCTTCAAAACTCCTCCAGAGGACACGGCAGCTGYGTGTCCACCCTCCTGCCCCAGGCTTTTGGACACCCTTCATCCCACTGGATTTATTCTCCTGCTCCCCCTGTTGCTCCAGGCTCGCTGCATCCAGGACTCAACAAGTTTACCCTGACTTTGGCCTTAACTCTGAGAGCAGAGCAATCCCTCACTCCACAGGAGACGCTGCCATGTGGAAAACAGGCATTTCCATGCTCCAGACCACGGGATGCAGAGGAATGGGCTCCTGGAGATGGAAGAGGTGTGACGGGATGGGCAGAGACACGGTGCTGGCTGGGCTGGTTCCTGCTCCATCACCTCCTGCTCTGTTTTCCCAGCGGGTTCCCCCTCCCAGCCTCCCAGGGTGTTTTCCTTGCACCGGAGCCGTCTCCACTTTCCCCACAACACGAACTGAGGCGACCACACAAACCAGAGGCTGGGAGTGGGAGCGGCTCCGAGYGCACCAGGCAAATCTGATCCTGCCAGATTAGGGAAGGCTTTAACGAGGCTTTGAGCCCTAGCCTGGCTCTGGGGGTTATGTATGGCCACGGTCGCCGCTCCGAGAGTGCCACCGCCATCCATCAGCCCCAGAGCCTGGCACCCGGCCAAGCACCGGGAATTTTGTGCTGAGTGATATCAGAAGCCAAAACGAGCCCCACATACTTTGGGYAATTCCCAGAGGCCGTAAAACACCTCGGCCGTCTCCCATCCAACATTTATGTGTTTGGCATTAAACTTCCCCAAATTAGTGCTAAGTGCATTAAAGTTGTAAAACTACCCAGAGTAAAACCCCATTAAATGCTCAAACGGGCGGATGCGGTGCACCCCCAAACCCCTGGAATTCAGGTTGAAATCCAGGAGCCCCGTGACGCCCAGGGCTTGCACCGGGAGCAGCCGGGAATGCCGTGATGGAAGGGATGAGCCATTCCACCACCAGCCCCCGGAGCAGCTTTTTCCCAACAGGGGATTCCTTTGAGACGTCAGAGGTTGCAACTCTATTAATTCTTGCTGGAGCATCGGATACAGACAAGACAGGCTGGGGGGACAGGAGGGGAGGATGCAGGAAACATCCAGGCTTGGATTGGTGTCCCAGCGTCCCTGGCATGTCCGGGGACAGCGGGTGGCAAAGAGCCCCAGGGGCTGAGGGCTGGCCGGAGCTCCGCTATTGTTGGGCTGCAGGAACCTCGGTCCTGCCCCAGCTGCTCRGGATGGAGCTGCTGCCACATTCCAGGAGGAGCCCAGAGGGCTGCCAGCATTTTGGCAGGAAGTTTTGCATGGATCCTCTGCCCCCATCTCGGCTTGGAGACCCCCCCCAGGAAGGCTGGGGGACCTGGGAGACCCAAACCACAACCCCCAGAGTTCCCCAAACACTCCAGGCATTCCCTGTCCCCCCAAACCCTGTGCCAGCCCCTGACTCCATGTGCCATCAGGAAGCTGGCACGGAGCCTGCRCTATTCATTCCATCCCCTCTCCTCTGGCAGCCCTGTGTGTGTTTGGTGTTTACATCCCGGGATCCCTGGATACTGCCGACCACACTCGTGGTGCTTCCCGTCACCGGCTGACATCTTCCTCCTGATGCTGCTTCCATGGGCAGGAAGCGGCTTGGCTCCTAAAATTCCTCCTATGCCAGACCATCCATGTGAACCCACTGATGGCAAGGACACGTCACCAAGTCTGGGAAGGGAAATATCCCACAGGCTGCCTGCAGAAGGAGGGATAGGGATGGAAGGCAGGGAAATTGCCCTGATTGCCCTGGGTGAAACCCAARCTCACCACAGGCAGGAGCTGTCCATGCAGCGAGGGAAGGTCCTATCCTTGTGTTTGCTTTTCCCACATGTTCCCAGAAAGGTGGGGATCTCTTCCCAGCTTGCTCCTGGCTGACGTGATCCAGGAATTGTGCAAACAGCCATAAAACCCCACAATCTGAGGAGGAAATAGCTCTGCCTCCCTGGTGAATTTTCCTAAGGGAGATAATTATCAGCTTGGCCTCCAGCTGAAGGGAAGCACTGCAAGGGTCAGGGACAGACATTTGGCTTCTTTGATCCAAGTCAAACTCCAAAGGCTCTGTCCCGTTCCTTCTGCTGCGCTCCTGCCTCCGCTGCACATTCCACACCTCCCACCATTTCCAGAGGCCCACACAGAGCTCAGCTTGGTAAAGAAGCTTCCCAATTTAATCCCATCCCATCCCATCCCATCCCATCCCATCCCATCCCATCCCATCCCATCCCATCCCATGCCTTTTCCTGTTATCATTTTCTACCTCTCTCCCTTGCCCTGCTCCAGAGGCAGGAGTAGGATGCAGGGCCAGGCCCATGCAGGCCCTTGGCCATTTCCTCCCATTCCTGCTCTCCAAGGTACCTGTCCAGTTCTATTACTGTCCCTTCCCCATGCTTTGGAAGCCTTCCCAAGATGTACTTACGGAATTACTGTTCCTGCTCTGAAGAGAGAACAGCCAAATCCTTGTTTTAATTCCTTCCCGTTAACATCTGAAAGGGGGATTATCCTTCCCACAAAGGGCCAGGGTTTGGGTAATGCTGTTTTCACTCATTTAAAAGTGAATTTTGTAAAGTCTTTCCCTCCCTGTGTCTCCTCCTCCAGTTCTTTCCATCCCTCCATCCCATSTCTTGGCACATGGAAGATCCCAGGGTGGGTATGGAATGGAGAGAGCTGCCGTCGCTGATCCAAAGAGAATTCCAACATTAACAGGAGAAAAATTCATTGAATCCTCAGGTCAGGGTTGGAGAACTGAGCCCAGAAAGGATTTGTGGTGCCCTCACTATTTCAGTGCCAATTCCAGCAGTGCCGACAGGATCCAGGCAGGACAAGGATGGGAGCACGTCAAGAATGGATTTCTCCACAGTCAGAAACAGCTGCACAATCACCTCCAGGACACAAAGAATAGGGGGGAAACAGGAACAGAATTCCAGCTCTGAAAAGCTTCCAGCACATTGGAGTGGCTGCCGACATCTCCCACCCTGAATCCCTCCATCCCTCTGGCACCGAGCACGGAGCCTCCAAAGCTTCCTGATCAACGGTGATGTTCTTTTCGAGCAGCCACGCTATTTATAAATGGTTGGTAAAATATTTATGTTAGGAGCCACTTTGCCTTGCTGCCTTAGAAAATTAATACGACATTAACTGGGCTCCAAACATTTTGGGTTTTCAAAATCGAGCTGAAAATTAAACAATCCTTGGATCTGGGGTGGGAGCAGCACGGCAGCAGGAGGATTTATCACATGGAAAAGCAACGGGGMCACCACTTCTCTGCCAAAGCCATCAGAATTCAGAGGTATTTTTATGCCTTGAGTAAATATTCCCCTTTTATTTTCTTGAAAGAGTTGAAAAAAAAGAATAATAATAAAACCTGGTCGTTAAGGACAATCAAAGCCAAGCCGAAGACGTTGATGTCATATTTAAAAAATACAGGAGGATTCAAGATAAACTTTTACATTGCTCAAATATAGAAACTAATTAGACCTTCCCAGCCCCTACAAGGATTTCTCTCAAAGGTCCCTCTGGTTTTGTCCTCTTTAAAGAACTGCTGATGCTTCATGGAAAATACAGATAAACAATTTGTTCTCAGCCCAGCCTGGCTCTTCCCATTTCCCTCTTTTTATCTCTTTTATCCTCTCCTACTGAGCTCAGTGATGGAAGCAGAGGCCAAACTAATTTTTGGTGGAGATGCTCATAGGGGGTCATTCCAAGGCTGTCCCACCACAGCCATTCCCAGGCATCTTCTCCATCCCCTCCTTAATCACCCTCCCCAGGCCAAGGAGTGCCAGTAGAAATGTGTAAAACCTCAGGAAAAAACTGCTTTTTCCCTCTTTTTTTCCAGGCACTTTCTAAGCCCCAGGAGTGTGGTGTTGCCAGAGGTCCACAGGCAGGTGGAGAAAGGGCAGAGTCAGAGGAGGAAGAGGAGGCTCTTGGATGGTTCCCTCCTGCCCTGGAGGCAAATGTTTCCCTTCAAGATGGGACACGCCAGCACCTGCWATAAATCCTGGAGTTGGCTTTCCCAAAAGAGTCAGGAGACAGAGCTCTTCCTATGGGGATGAATATCCAGTTGAGTAACCCTCGTTTGAGTAACCCTAATTAAGCTCTTCCATCAATGTCAGCTGAGTCACTGGGACAGCAGCAGCCTGAATCTTCAGGAATAACCAGGAATTTGGGACCCCAGCTGGAAGATGGCACCTGGCAAAAAATCCCCACTGTGGGTTTTTCTTCCTGACCTCAAGAAGCCGGAAAAGGCCTTGGGATGGGCACCCCAAAGAGCCCCTCTGCTTCAAACTGCCAAGGAAACCCTCCTGGTGAATCCAAGGAATGTTCTCATGGTGCAGTTGTGCAAGAGCAGGCTTGTCCATTCACTGCTGGCCCTGCCCATGGTTATAAAGCCGGAGGTGAAAGGGCTGGGATGGGGAAAAGGGAGGATAATGAACCTCAGGGAACACCATGGAGGAGAAGGCTGCCCTGAGTATCAGGGATCAGCTGAACCACCATGGGAACCAACCAATTCCTTGGAGAGAAAGGACAGAATGGAGAAGGTCGGGGCAGATTGTCATTCCATGGATGTGCTGAGGTCAAGGACAGGGAAAAACAAGCCCAAGCAAGGTGTGGCAGCAGGGAAGGAGTCACCAGGCTCCCCTACTCCTCACATTCCTTGAATAGCTAAAATAACACCAACCAAATACAAACTCAGCTGAAGACACTGATGTCATCCTCGGAAAGATTTTCCAGACCTGCATTTTTTATCCTAATAAAATAAAGGCAGCAATTAATTAAATCCCAGCAGGCTTTAAAAGGCATTTTTGTGGCTGGCGTGTCTGGAGGCCACGGGGTTGGTGTGCAATGGTGGTGACACACAGAGAGGGAACAGGATATTCCTGAAGGAGAAAGGAGGTCACGGAGCTGCGGAAGGGCGAGCTCTGGGAAAGGGAGGTGAGAAACAGAGGGATGGCTGTGTCACACAGGGAGAGGGGAGCAAAGCATTGTGGAGTCATCCAATCATTCAGGTGGGAAAAGCCCTCTGAGACTGAGTACAACTATTTTCCCAGCCACCGTTTACCCATGTCCCCATGTGCCACATCAACGCCTTTTYTGGACACTTCCAGAGATGGTGATTCCATCGCTGCCCTGTTCCAGGACTTGATCACCTCTTCTATGAAGAAATTTCCCAATATCCAACCTGAACCTCCCCTGGCACAGCTTCAGGCCGTTTTCTCTCATCCTGTCCCTGTTCCCTGGGAGCACAGCCTGGGGGACACCCACCTGGCTGTCCCCTCCCGTCAGGAGTTGTGCAGAGCCAGAAGGTCCCTCCTGAGCCTCCTTTTCTCCAGGCTGAGCCCCGCAAGAGAGAGACTGAGACCCCAAAGTGAGCAGGGGGAAAACCAGCAAGGGACACCTCCCACTCCAGGTGTGCAGAGCCAGGGAGGCAGCCAARGTGTCCCTTGTGCCATCCTTCCAACCATCCAACCCTGGTCATGGCTGGGACAAGAGCTGAGTGCTTGGGCCACCCGAGGAAGCCCAGGAGGATGCACTGGGGCTGCCACCAGTGTGAGGACCTGTGGCACCATGTGTAGGGGTGGATGTTGTCACATGCAGCCCCCAGGTGTCCCCTGTGGAAGGCAGCTCCAGCCTGGCAGAGCAGCAGCTCCGTGGGCCCAGCAGAACAGAGGAGCCTGTGCCCAAATTGCCTCATTGACTCCATTGTTCAGCTGACTCCGTTGAAAATGGAGCATGTAATTGTTTCCCYGAATAGAGTCGAACACCATTAAACGTTGGGCTGAAGCTTCGCCATCCAAAAAATATTCCAGCTGGCTGGCAATCCTCTGGGATTGGCTCTGCATCACCATGGTTACGGGCTGGCCACAGCTTTATTCCTATGGTTAATTAAAAAGCCCCTTTTCCGAGGTGGATGTGCCTGGGGTTCTCTGGCCAAGGGCTCTTCTGGTGCTCATCCATGAGTTCTGTGGCCCTGGGAAGGCACCAGGCACCCACAGAGAGCTGGAGATGCTGCCAGARATGGACATCCCACCCACAGGGATGTGGGTTTTCCAGGGGAATTCAGGAGTTGCAAACAAGAGGTTTGTAAGCCCGGGTGAGGGATTGCCTTGTCTGTCCTGTCTGCTTGTCTATCTCCCACAGATAAGACAAAGGTGGTCCTTGAGCAGTGTGAGAGCTCTTCCCAGAGGATGAGGACTGGGGAAGAAGTGGCTCTGAAGGACCTTTGTGCCCTCAGAAGGCTGAGGTGGAAACACAGCCCTGCTGCCACAAGTGGGTTGTGATGTCCTTGGGCACCTTTTGTCAGCAGAGCTGTGAGACCCCCCCTGCCAGCAGGGAGTGGAGTCAAGGARAGTCTGGATTTCAGAGAATCATGGAATRGTTTGGATTGGGAGGGAACAAAGCTCATCTTGTCCCACACCCTGCCATGGCCAGGCACACCTGCCACTATCCCAGGCTGCTCCAAGACCCATCCAACCTGGCCTTGGACACTTCCAGGGATGGGGCAGCCACAGCTTCTCTGGAAAACCT
>JACDOX010000439.1:95084-111442 GCA_014549065.1 Cardinalis cardinalis | reverse complement strand
CCTCCTCCTGCTCCTGCTCAGCCCGCTGTGGAAAAGCTGAGCCTGAAGTGCAGGGGGGATGGATAGATGTGTTTTCTGTGCCGAGCAGCAAATAATGTCCGCATGAAAGGCGCGCTGCTGGCTTTTGCTTTCTCTCCTCTTTTTTTTTTTATTGCTGTTGCTAATCTTTGACCTAGATAGCAAAGGAACTTGCTGGGAGAGGAGGAGGAGGGTGCAGGGGCTGGGGCACAGACAGGGCTGCAGCCAGAGCCCCCTGCCAGGGCACGGCGTGGGGGCTGCACAGGGGAGGCCCCAAAACCTTCGTGAGAGCAGGAACAGCAGTTTTGGAGAAAAAGCAAATGAAAAAAAAAACCTCTCAAGCCAAATGTTCCTGAAGAGCGTTCACATGGATGGAGTCCATGGAGTATTGCTGTGTTATATCATTGCAATGCCAAGTTTTCAGTGAGAATTGGAGTTTCTTAATGTCTTTGTGTGTGTTCATTGATGGAGCTCACATTTATAGAATCACAGTCCCAGAATGGTTTGGATGGGAAGGGAACTTAAAGCCCATCCAGTTCCACCCCCTGTCATGGGCAGAGAAATCTGCCATTATCTCAGATTGCTCCCAGCCCTGTCCAACCTGGCTTTAAGCATTATACAGACTCATTTTCATTTCACATTTCATGCACAAGAGTGATGTGGAGGGCAGGAGGCAAATCTCTGCCAGGAGCCAAAGCCCCACTTTAGGCTAAGGGCTGGAGGCTGCAGCATCACCCATCTCTCCTTTTCCAGCCTAGCTGCCTCCATCCACACCCAGTCTCCCCATTCCCAGGTGGAATTGCTTTGATTCCCAGCATTTGAGGTCTCCTAGATGCCTCCAGTTTACAATACACTGCCACCCATTTCCAGCCCACTGGCACCAGTTTGGTCCCTATTTCTCTCATCTGAGTGCACACAGGGATCCTTTATTAACAAAGCAGATCTGCAGGAGGAGGCTTTTACTTTAAACGTGCCCCTCAATAACCACAGAAAGACCAAATGTAAAACTCATCATCCCAACCCTCAGCCCTGCATCTCCTGCATGGGCTTTGCTCAGCGATCCCAAACTCCCTCGTGTGCCGCATGCACAACTCCAGCAATCCCAGTCTCAGGGAAAAGATTAGCTCTTAATTCCCCGAAGCCAAATCAGGACACGACACAGCCCATATTGTTCCAATTTACACCTCCTTATGAGCTTCCTCAGCTCCCTTTATAGTCTCAGTCTCTGTGCTGTGAATCTTCCCCATTTCCAGTCGCTCCAGTCTGGGGGCCCAGCAGCCCYAGGGTGCCACGGCCCCACAGCCCCGAGGTGGGGCCACTCCAGAGCCCCACAGCTTCCCCTCCATGGGCTGCATGGGTGGGACACCCCAACAGCTCCTGGCCAAGTCCTGGGTGTCTCCCATGCCCTGCACAAGACCCTGGGCAGGGTGACCATCCCAGACAGAGAGAGGGGTGACCACGGCCRTGTCACAGCTCTCACGGGGACACAGCTGACAGAGGTTCGGGGTGCCTCAGGCATCCCCCTGTGGCCAAGCTGAGCTCAGGAGGGCCCTGGCCAAGAGCTGGGGCTCAGCCTTGCCCAGGGTGCTCCACACTGGGGATGGCAGCTCCAGGCACGGAGGGGTTTCTCCTACTCCAGGCTGTTGCTATTCTGAACTGGAGGATTTCTTAATTTCTTTTAATGAAACATGAGGATCTGATGAACGAGACAGCAGCCTCGAATAACCTCTAGCTTGGCGTGAAGACAAGTCACGGCTGTTTGGGATAAACACAAGCCCTTTCCCAAGGCCAAAGCAGGGATCCTGTGGGAGGGGAYGCTGGGGAGGTTGGGATGGAGCCATCCTGCTGTGGGCTGAGGAGCCCTGGGCACCCAAATCTGCTCTCACAGCACCTTCCCACCTCCATACCTGCCAGCAGCTCAGGTCTCTGCTCCCCTGCACTTCCATGGTCCCCACACAAKGTGGTTGCACTCCCATGGGMGCTCCCTGCCTGGAGTGCCTGGTCYCCTCTGTGCTGGGCACCCTCCAGCCAAACCACGCACAGACACCCTGAAACCCCTCTGTGGGAGAGGRGCAATTCATCCCCAGATTCAGCCCTCCGGCTGAAGGCATCCCTCTGATCTGGCATTTTCTGCTGTTAAACAATGGGATGAGGACAGGGAAAAGCAGCAAAGATCAGGAGGTGTGCTGAGCCTGGTTGGGCTGGGGGCAGAGCCTGGAGTCCCTTGCCCTGGGGGAGAAGCTGATGTGTTCCCCATGTATAAACTCTGCTTCCCACAGCAGCCATGTTCCCACGGGATGGTTTTCCCCATGACCTTTCTCTCCCTCCCTCCCTCCCTCCATCTCCCAAAACTCACCAGCTGCTTCCCACAGCTGCAGCGCCCTGGCCAAGGCTCTCAGCAGAGCCCGGGGCTTGATGTGGCCATGCTGGGGTTTCACCCTCTGTGGTGCATGAAGGAGTTAACSTGCTGAAAACCCCACATCCTCCTCCGGGGGGTTTCCAGGGATGTGGAGCAAATCCTATTACAGCAACACTTACCTGGGGAGCCGTGGGGAGGGCAGCCATGCAGCAAACCTCAGTGGTTTGCTACTTGATTTGTTCCCCAGGAGCGGAGGGCTGGTGGTGGAGCAGTCCAGGAGCAGCTGGAAAAAACCCTCACAACCCCTGGGAGCTGCTTTTCTGCTCCAAATCCCATCATGGGAGGCTTGGAGGTGGCATCTCAGGATGGGCGTCGCTCCCCTTGAGCCGGAGGGCTGTGCACAGTGGGAGTTATGGCTTGTTGTGCTCACAACCACCCTTGTGCCTTAATTTTGGGGGGACCTGGACACCAAACTCATGGTTCTGGCTGCACCTTACCCAGCCCCATCTCGGCCCAGCCAAGCAGGGAGGAGAGGGAAAAAAAACTGGAGAAAAGAATGAAAATGAGCCCGATTGCCCCGAGACGAGGAAGGGGAAGGCGGGAGCMGGCTTTTCCACAACCACAACCTGGAGGCAGCCGGCAAAGAGCCTCGGCCCGGCCGCGTCTGCCGGGCTGTCAGAGCTCGGGATGGGGAGGGCTTGTTTTGGGCAGGCTAATARAGACCTAGCGGGATAATTGGCAGGAGTGAGAGAATGACATAGCCCTCTTCCGGAGCGCGGAGCYCTCCTAATGGGAGCCAGGTGGCAATGCCCCTCCAGCGCTGACCCCGGAGCGGAGCCTGGGCACGACCCCGGCCGCGGGATGAAAGCGGCCCCGCGTCCCCCGACAGGTGTGGGGTGGCCGTGTCCCCCGGCACAGGCTGCCCCCGGCACCGGCAGCAGCTGTGTCCCCAGGCCGTGGCACGTTTCCTGAGGGCCGGCAGGACGGGCGGGATTTCCAGCGGGTCGCAGGCGGAGAGCGGCGGAACGGCTCTGCTGGAATGTCAAGGACGGAGGGGACAGATGGTCCGTGTCCGTCAGGGGACGGAGCGCTCCTCGGGCACTTTCCCCCCACGCTGCCGGCAGGGATTTGCTTTCGGCTCGGGGGCAGCTGCCGGGGAGCGGCAGGAGATGGATCGAGGACGGGCCACCCGCCACAGCCATCGCCGCCTCCGGCCAGCCCTGTGGCATCCCGCTCTGCTGCGGCCAGCAGGGGTTTTTTGGGAAGGAGGGGTCTTGGGACCAGGTTTTCTGTCTGGATAACCTAACGAGCCCTCCCAGGAGCTCCCTCCTGGCACTGAAAGTCGTGAAATGGCACCAAACCAGGCCCTGTTCTGCTCCCCAGCCCTGGGAGCAGTGGGTGACTGGGAAGCGCTTTTCCTCTAAACACTGTTTCTGGAGGTACAGCGATCCAAGAATAGAGTTTAGGCATAAAATTGGCCTCCTCAGTGAGGGTATGGAACAGCAGCCCAGCCACTGGCCCATAAATCATGGCTCATAAATCCCCGATAATGCAGAACCTGCGTGCTGGCTGCAGCCCAGATCCAGGTACCTCAGCTTGGAGAGGAACCAAACTTGGAGCAACATGGAAACCAGGAACAGGGCAGACCCATCCCATCCCCCCAGCCCCACCATATCCCACACTCCAGGATGCTCTGCTCTGAGCTGCCCCAGCTGCAGCTTTTGGGGACAGGGACAGCAGAGAGGGCAAATGGGGTGTCCCCAGCATCCCTGAGCTCAGGATCCTGAGGTCAGCACTGATTGGAAATGCAGGGAAGGGCAGGAGAGTCCCTGACAGGTAATTCCTTCTTATTAGGAAAAATTCTCCTCTATGAGGGTGGGCAGGCCCTGGCACACGATGCCCAGAGGAGCTGTGGCTTCCCCATCCCTGGAAGTTTCCACGGCCAGGCTGGATGGGACTTGGAGCTAACTGGGATAGTGGAAGGCGTCCCAGCTGATTGCTGCACCTGCCCTTGGGAGGGGATGAAACAATAGGATCTTTAAGATCTCTTCCAACCCAAACCATCCTGGGATTTCACAATTCTCCACCCAGGATCACCATTCCAGCTGGTAAGTAGCAACAGCCCCTGGTACCGAGGGAGCCTTCAGACATTTGGTTAAAGCATTCAAATGCAGAAGTTTTTATCCAAAGCTTCTCCCAAGCCCATTTCAGCTAAGCTGGAAATTTCCTGAGATCCCCATTACACCAGTTTCTCATGGGGATACTCTCTCCACAAGGCATTTCCAGTTCTGTTCATGCCACCATGCTCCAAACTGCTCCAGAAGTAAAGGAGCCAGTTTATGCCTCCATTTGGAAAATACAAGATCCCTCTCCCATCTGCTCAYCTTAGGGGCATAAGAAACACCCTCYCAGCAATATGAGAAAGAAATCACCACTTCCAGCCTGACATTCCTAAAGTATCCCTGGGAAAATTGGATGTACCTCCCACTTGCTGATAGACAGGAGATGGTTATCAATCCCTCTCAGTGGAGCATATCCTGCCCAAATCAAGGCTATCATCCCATGGAACACATCCTGYCCAAATCAAGGCTATCATCCCATGGAACACATCCTGCTCAAATCAAGKCTATCATCCCATGGAATATATCCTGCCCAAATTAAGGCTATCATCCCATGGATCACATCCCATCCAAGTCAAGGCTATGATCCCTTGGAACTCATCCCACCCAAATCAGAGCTGACTTCCCACCAGTTGGAGTGAGGAGGAGAATCCCAGACATTTCCGCTCCACAACTGTGCAGGGACAGAAGCTGACCCAGCCCCACCATCTCCGCTGGGAAAGAGGATTCATTCCAAAAATCTGTGTAATGCCAGGCAAATGTTGTTTCCAGCCTGTGCACTCCTGTCTGTACTGTAGAGTCAGAGAGCAAAGCTCCCAGCACCAACATCCCAGATGGAATTTCCTTGCCCTGCTGCCTTGCACGTATTTGTTGGGTTTTATARTACGAGGTGAGACTGTTTCCATCCTGGCTTCCAAAAAAAATCCCATTAACATCCCTTGCTTCTCGCCAGGGATAAGCAGAGCAGCGCGGTCAGCAAACAGCTCAAGGGGAGCTTCCCAAAGTGGGAATGGTCACATGGGCAGAGCTTCAGCCATGGCACCTCTTCCCAAGGCCCTGGATTGTGCCAGTTGGGCATTACTTAGATCCAGCATGGTGCCAGCAGCGCCCTACAATGGGAATCCAGAGTGCCCCAGCAGCACTGAGGATGTGGATTTTATTCTTCCACCAAATGGACAGCAGTAGTGCAGAAATTGCTGCTCCTTTGCCAGATGTGCCCCGCTGCTGTTATCATGGAATATTAATCAGTAAAGCCTGTGTGTGATTCTGGAGTTTTGATTAGAGAAATCTCTCTTACAATAATAATCAGGCTGGGGCCTGGATAAATACCAACGGCTCCGGGGTTGTTGTTGGGATAAAGTGGCACGTTGATTGCTCCGCTCGCCTGCTCATCAATCATTCACATTGCCCCCACCTTCTCCATCTTTCTGGACAATCCCATTCTTCCCAGCTCCCCCCAAGAGCCACCTTCCTCCTCCCCTTCCTCCTCCAACCCTGCCGCCATCCCCGCGCTCGCTCCCGGCCCCTTCTTCCTCGCCTGCTCCCTGATCCCAGCATTCATCTCCCATTATATAAAGTTTGGCTGCCTTGAGTAAAATAAATTGCAAGCTTTTGAAGGGCTGGGGCTCTGTATATTTTTACGGTTAATGAATCTTCCTGTTTGAGTTTGGGAGATGGGAATGTTGCTTCCCAGCTGCCATGGGCAGCTCTGGCCAATTGAATTGGCAGGGGCTGGAAACTTCACCCCAGCGTGGGAGACCTGGGTGAGAGCTGGGTAGGAGAGAGCTGGGTGAGAGTTGGGTGGGAGAGACGAGTGAGAGTTGAATGGGAGAAGAGCAGGTGGGAGAATGGCAGATGGGAGAGAGTTGAGTGGAAGAGAGTTGGGTGGGAGTGAGTTGGACAGGAGAGCATTGGGAGAAAATTGGGTGAGAGCTGGGTGGGAGAATGGTGCGTGGGAGCCCATCAAGTGGGAGATCCCCTGATGCAACCTCTGCCTCCTTCCCCACTGGTCCCTTGACCACCACCCTCCATCATCGTGAGCCAACCCACAGCCACACCAACCCATCACCCTGAGCTGGACCCAGGTAAAAGGAGACCAGCCAAAAATAAGGGATGAGGAAGGGGCTGCTCATGGCCTCAGTGATGCTGCCCTGGTGGCAGCCACCCAGGGTGCTCTGCACAGGCTGCAGAGGCTGCTTCTGAGCACAAACTGCTTTTTTCACCCATTCAAAGCCCTGAAGAGGCTGCRCAAAGCCTGCCCAGCCCTCAGAGCCACCAGGGAGAGCTTTGGCTTGGAGGAAAAGCGAGCTCTGGGCAAGCTGTGTGCGTGCCGCGTTTTTCCTCGTCGGCCTCTCCGAGCCGCCTATGGGCAAACTGCTCCAGCCCCTAATTTATTCATCATTGCAACTGATTCATCATCTACRTTTTCTGTCTGGTTCCTTGGCCTGTAGATTATCCGCCAGCAGTTTGTTGAGCATATTTGACATGTGAAACTCAAGCTGTGTTTACTTGTAGTTCATGTACCATGGCGTTTGCCTTGGCCGCCTGCCATCAGGCACGTGGGGCCTGCGCTGTGCCCGGGTTGGCGGAGCGCGGCTTTTCCATGGATGCTCACACGCACCGCCTCAGCCCTTCATTCCCTGCTGCTGGTAGCACTCTCCTGGCTCCTCCCGGCTCTCCCCCGCTCCAAAGCCTTGTTTCAAACGCATGAAATCCCATCAAACCTGGAAGAGGAGCCGGGAAGGACCTGCCAGCCCTGGAACGGCTTTCTTCCTCTGAATTTTCCGAGCTATACAGAGCACAAGGGAGTCTCTGAAGGTGAATTTCCACTCTTGCTGCACAGCCATGACCTCAGTGAAGGAAAGGAAACCTTTCCCAGTGCTGGGTCCCAAGAAGAGCCRGAGGGGTGCCTTGCCCTGGTTGTGAACCCATAAGGGACTCCAGCCCTCTCCACGGGGCTGACCCAGACAGGGGAAGGGGACTGGGTCCCCCGTGTCACACCCTGCCACAATAACCCCATTAAGGTCCCCACACATCAGAGCCAGGCACACGCCAAGGGAGARGTGAAAAAAGGAGCCTTTTCTGTCTGATAGGCTTCAAAAATATGTATTTGATTTTCAGATGTGAAGCTGGAATTGCATCCAGATGGACTGGGGGTCACCCTCCCTGACACTGGCTTCCCATTACATTGATATTGGATGCAGATATGCTTTATCCAGATAGCTGACAAATACAACGTGCTGCTGSTTCTCCTGAGTTTTTTTAAGCCATTTCCCCTGCCAGTGCCACCATTCCCAAGTCTCTGGTTCCCTGTCACTGCCTGCTTGGTGTCCCAAATCCATCCCAATAGGACAAGGGAAGGATTCCCTCCACCACCTCACAGCCTGGCTGTTTACACCCCCTTGTTTATGCCCCTCCATTATTCTGGAGATGGGGCCCAATTTTCTGGGACAAATCTGACTTCCCTGCCACCAGCATCATCCTAAACRCAAACAAACCCAAAGCAGGATAAAATGCAGCATTTAATAATATGGCAAGATTTGTGGGATTAATGTATAGTGTTAAATGTGGCCATAAAAATATACAGCTATTAATTGGGTCGTTCCAGCTCTGAGGCCCCTGGGCAACTTCAATCCTTGCTCCTGTGTTTTACGGTGTCCCCGGGATCTGTTGATGGAATTACTGCCGTGTTCTAATAGGAATAGTAATAATAATAATAACAACAATAGCAGTAATAATATATTTCCATGCCTCCCGCCTCTCCCAGGGTACTTTGCAATTAGATCCTTGCAGAAGCCACAACTCATAACCATCTCTTCAGCCTGATTTCCTCGGGAAGGGATGAGCCCAGCAGCGGGGGGGGGGGGCAGTGAGCACGGAGGATTTGCCTTTATCCATCTCTATCCATGACCTGCCTTTCCCAGGAGCCCCGTGGATGGAAGGGGATGCATGGGGGCCAGGTTGGCATTGTCTCCATGGGAGGTGTCTYGTGTTGATCCCTATCCCTGTGGGATCTGCAGCCATGGAGGAAGGAGAGTTGTGCATCCCCCAGCTCCCACCACGTCTCCGGTGGCCGGGGAGGAGCAGATGTGGAGCAGGAAAGATCCACTCAGGTCATTATTTACAGCCTCTGTCTGTGCTCCGGGAAGTTTTACTCCTTTTTTTCTGCTCATTGAGTTATCTGGGAAAGGATCGCTGTTTTCTCCAATGTATTCATTATMCAGAATTATTTGGGGCCTAACTTAGGGGGATCTTTCCACTGACTTAGCTGGGTTTTGGATTAGGCCCTTAATGAATAATTTCTGCACATAATTCTTGGCCTGTGTCTTGTTCACAGGCAGTTTACTGCGAGAATTCCAAAGTCAAGCTGCTTTATTGGCCCTATAGGTCAGCTGGGATTATTTCCCTTCCCTGAGTAGATGACTCTGAGCACCAGGGCTTCAGCACACACATTTTGTATTAATTCAAAATTTGCTTTCTATGAATATTTTACAAGAGGGCCTTAAAATGCACTGTTTCCATGGCCATTCCTCCTTGTAACTCATTCTGTTTGCTTGAATATTTGAAGGCAAACAGAGCAGGGCCATGTGGGGATTGGAGCCTGAGGAGCGGGCATGGAGACTGGAGGGGAATTCCACTGAGGAGCACTCCACAAATGTCAGTGCAGATGAAATAAATAATCCTGCCTGCTATGGCCCTCACCTCAGCTTCCTGCTGCCTCTGCATCCCACCGGTGCTCRCTCCAGCAGGAAGGGAAACAATCCATTCTCACTTGGCAATTCGGGCTGTCCTTCCTCACYGGAGAGGTTGGAAGCACTAATAAAGTGTGGAAAATGGGGAATGGTGGTTGTTTACCTGGCAAAGCCTCTCCTTGTAACCCCGACCACCCTGCAAGCTSCAGAGGAGCCTTGCTCATGGGATATGTGTGCTGCTAGGGAATGGACAGGGCGATCTGTCCAACATCTGCTGGCAGCAAACCCCCCGGGCAGGAGGATGGTTCCCACCCATTTCCATCTCCAACAGGCTGCCCAGAGAAGTTGTGGATGCCCCATCCCTGGGAGTGTACAAGGTTGGACAGGGCTTGGAGCAATCTGGGGGAGTRGCAGGTGTCCCTGCCCATGGATGACCTTTAAAGGCCTCTTCCCACCCAAACCATTCCATGATCCTGTGCTGTGTTACTGGGAGTCAGCAGGGAGAGGAACCAAAGCCCTTGRCACCCCTTGGGGTCCCATCTCCACTGAGCTGTGTCTGCAATCCCAAAAGCAGCATCCTCTGGCACTGGAAAACCAGTGGGAATAGAATCTGCTGGTGCTGGCTGGAGGGACAGGCTGGTCCTGAAGGAAGAGGAGCCCCTGGAGCATCACCCTGTGGGACAGGATGTTTGCACCATCCCCTCCTCTGAGGGAGCCAAAGCTCGAGGGTCACGCTCAGCTCCCAGTTAAAGGGAGGAAAAGCCAGAACACCCCAGCTGACCTCAGCCTTTCCAGTGCCTATTTTCACCAGAGCTCTCCAGGGGGGAATCTGGCCGGCAGCTTCCAGGCTGTCAGGTCCATCCCCTTCCCAAGAAGCACATGTTTCCTGGCTGTCATGGAGTGAGGAGCTGAGGAACGGGGAGGGCTCTGCCTGTCGGAATGTGCCTTGCATTTGGGCTGGGATTCTAATGGATTCTGATGCGATTTTTTTCCCCTGATTTGTACCAGGCCATCTGGATTTGTTTCTGCGAGATGCTGCTTTAATACACTTCAAATTTCCCATTGAGTCTCAGGCACCAAAGAGAGGGGGAGGGGGTGAATGAAAAGCAAATTTAATAACAGAAAGACCTGAAATCTATTAAATCTACATTAAAATACATTTGGTTTCCCAGTGGGTGCAAAGTGCCATAATGTTTTACTGGGTTTATGACGCTGGCAGAGGCTCTGGATGAAAATGGAAGAGCAAGTCCAGGGTCCCTGCTCAGTAGTTCACCGAGGTGGAGAGAAGGAGTCKTCTGCAGTTTGCAAACGCAGCAAAAACGGAAAAGCCTTCTCGGGTAGATCCGCAGAGAGCTCGTTCCACATGTGTTTCCGTTAAGGATGTTCACAAAACCTGAACAGCCAGAGACGGTCAGGTTCTCAAATTATTCGGGACTCTCGTTTTCCCTCTCGTGCTCCAGCTTTGGCAGGGCCCCTCCACACGGCCTCCCCCCAGCTCCCTCCCGCTGCTCCACTGCCGTGGATTTGGAAAGCCATGCAGGGAGTCAGGAAAAGTGCCACATCTAGACACAGGGCTGGATCCATGGGCTCAGGTTTTCTGCYGCAGCAGGAGCAGGGAGCACAGGCAGGAGACAGCAGCTCCCACATCCCATCCAGCTCTGTAATAACAAGAGCACATGGCATTCATGTGAGACAGTCTCTGGGAGTGTTGCAGCTCCATCAGCATCCATATTTTCAGAGGATTAAGCCTCTCTGTACATTGCCAGGAGGCAAAACACCAGCACAGGCTGCCAAGATAGGTGGGAGATGCCCTGTCCCTGGAATCATCCAAGGTCAGATTGGGCAGGGTTTTGAGCACCTGATCTAGTGGAAGATCCCTACAGGAGGGTTGGTCTAGATGGCCTGGAAAGGTCCCTTCCAGCCCAAACCATTCTAGGATGGCTCCCTGTGTACCCGAAGTGCACCAACCCCATCTCCACAGTGTTCCACTCCCCTGCTCCTGCTCCCACCCTGCTCCTGCGGCTCCTCATGGGCAGGTCTGTAGCCAAAGGCACTGCTGGTTTATCCAGCCCTGCTGGTCTGGCTGCTCCATGTCCCACCCCTGCTGTGCCTCACTGCTCAGGACCACCTCAGGGGCTCAATTCCTCCCTTCACTGATCCAGG
The DNA here is from genome assembly GCA_014549065.1 of Cardinalis cardinalis. Lineage (NCBI taxonomy): Eukaryota > Metazoa > Chordata > Aves > Passeriformes > Cardinalidae > Cardinalis > Cardinalis cardinalis. The sequence continues at coordinate 100,091 of JACDOX010000439.1, read as the reverse complement.
CTCTGGCACTTTCATCCAGAGTGTCCAATCCTCACAGAGCAGAGTTTGCCAAAGAGCTGAGAGGAATCTTTGGATGCTTCAAGACGGGATAAAGGGATGTCCCAGGTGAACAGCTCTCCCCTTGGTGAAGGCCCCTCCATGTGTGCTCAGTCCTTCTGCCCCACATCCCACGCTCTGCCTGGAGTCCCAGCTCCAGGAATGGCAGGGCATGGCATGGGGTGGCTGTGTGTGTTCCTGTGTGTGTTCCTGTGTGTGTTCCTCTGGATGCTCCTGTGGATGTTCCTGTGGGTGTTCCTGACCACCCCACAGCTGTGCCAGCTGCAGCCCCGCTCCTGCCAAGCCAGCAGCAGATGTTTAGGGCAGAGCGAGTCATCCCCCGGCCAAATTTCCATGCTGGGAGGGAGACTCCTTCCCCTGCCAAAGCCAGGCCGAAGCTTCCCCCAGGATGGGGTTAGCCAGCAGGCTGGAGATAACGGGAAGATGTTAAGGCAACACAGCTGGCAACCATCAGCAGCTGCTCTGGCTGCTGCAGCCCCGGCTCCATTGTTCGTGGGGAAGAGGGATACCGACCTCTGGCCGGCGGTGGGTAGGGAACAGGAACAGCRCAGCCTTTGGAAAGGAGGCCAAAGCCCAGCCTGGATGGGTCACAGATGATTAATCTCGCAGGGAGCTGCTCCCACAGCTCCAACAGCTCCAAGAGTCCCAGAGCTAATGAGCCAGCGGGTGAATCCCACCACGCTGACTTTTAACGATGGACTGGACAAATTCCAGCCCTTCCTCTCCCCCTCCCTTTTCCCACAGCCACCCCAACCAAACCCCGCCGAGCYCTGCTGGGCCTTTATAAATTCTACCTTGTGTCAGCACCGAACTTGGGAAACTGGGTGAAAAGGCCAGGATTCAGAGGGAGTTCTGTGGGTGGACATGGGTGGTTGGGTTCCCTTTGCTTTTCCCCTCTCGGGCAGCTCTCCAAGCCTCCAGCAGAGACAGGGGTACAGCTCAGCCTGTCTGGAACATCTTTGGTTCATCAGACCTGAAACAGCCAGGTCCTGCAGACCCAGGAAGTGCATCCATGGACAATCAGTGGTGTCCCGCTCCCGTGACACCCAGAGCTGGCAGTGCCAAGGTCCTGCGACCCCGCAGCCGGAGCAGCGCAAATCCAGGGAGAGGAGCGTCATCCTTGGCTGAGCCACAAAGGAACAGGGACAACCACCCCTACCAGGCCACATGGCACGAGGAGGATGCTGCCTTCAGTGCTCTCATCTGCACTTCCAACCGGAGCAGGAGAGCTTGGAACGGGTTCAGGAACGAGCTGGGAGTGAGTCAAGGCAGTGGAAAATGTGCATTACAGTGACAGAGAGAAGAAGCTCCGGCTGTTTGGTTTATTGAGGAGACCAAGAGGTGCTTTGCTCACGGGCCACGAGCATATGCACGGAGAAGAGATTTCTGATAGCAGCCGGCTCTTTAATCTAGCAGGAAAAGGCATTACAACATCCCTCCTTGGAAGCTGAAACAAGACAAATCCAGATTAGAAATAAGAAGCACATTTTGAGCCGTCAGAGCAATTAAGCGTTGGAACGAATCCCTGGGGACAGAGTGGGATCTCCATCACTCAAAGGCTTTTCACGGAGACTGAGGATCTTTCTCAAAAATGTGTTTCGGTTTGAGCACGAGCARTGGGGTCTCTGCCAAGGCTGTGGAATGCAGGGGGTCAGCCTGGCTGGTCACAGCGGTCCCTTCTGGCCTGGAAATCGATGGATGGGGTTAGAATTTTCTGAAAGGGGCACAAAATAACACAGGACAGGCTGGAGCATTTCAGGGTTAGAATTTTCTGAAAGGGGCACAAAATAACCCAGGACAGGCTGGAGCATTTCTCACCCTGGATTTTTGTATGGAAAGCCTCAGAGATGGAGCCCAGCCCTTATGCCCCATGGCAGGGATGCCCACATTGGGAAGGGGAGGATGAGCCAGGACCAGAGCACTGATGTGCTGGTTTTGCAATAACTGATTTTTGGTGAAGAGAGGAAAAGTCAGCTGGTAACATCCAACTGATATTCCTGGGACACCACAGCCGGTCACTTCTGCTCTGCTGTGTCCCCATGGCCAGCAGCCATGGGAAGTGTGCATTCTGGGGACACCACCATCCCCCAAGACATCCCTACACAAAGAAACCTCCCCCAGGCAGCTCTGGGAGATGCAGGTTCATACCCAGCCCAAGGTGAAGCAAGCCCAGATGGAAAATCTGTCAGGGCTAGAAGGAAGCCAGCTTGGAATGGCTCCCTTTTCAATTAATTTAATTTCATTTTTAATGATTATTTTCAGGCACTTTTAGTCCTGAACAAAAGGAGCTTTAAATTCTTCAGGAGCAGTGGCTGTTCCAGAAGGGGCAAGCGAAGGTGGGAAGCCCGCGGGACTTCGTTAGGAACGCTGCAGCTGATGGGAAGGAGTGGCTCAGCACAGCACAGGCCAGCATGAGGCAAACCTGGCAATTAGTCCGGCCCAGCAAAACCCCCTTGGCCTGTCCTCGCCCTTGGAAAGCCCCAGGAGCAGATCCAGGAGATACAGCACTGGCAGACAGTCCAAGGGCAGGGCTCCCRCGCTGGGAAGCTGCCTGCTCCTGGTGGGATCCAGCAAATGTCAAGCTGCCAATCCCACAGTGATTTGGGATCACCAGCGATCCCCTGCATGATGGTAACACTGCTCCAGCTGCAGAATAGGTGTCCTTGGCTCTTCCAGCTCCTCCAGGAGCCAGGTGAGTCTGGCCATTGACACCACCACAGTCTTGGCTCTGCTGGACATACATGGCCCACATCACATGGAATCATCTCATTCCATCCCTGCCATGGGCAGGGACACCTCCCACTCCYCCAGGCTGCTGCAAGCCCCRTCCAACCTGGCCTTGGACACTTCCARGGGTTCACAGCTTCTCTGGGCACCCTGTGCCAGGGCCTGCCCACCCTCACAGTAAAATCCTGCTTCATGGCACAATGCTTCCTCCAGCAGACCACTGGACATTCCCAGGGTTGGGATAACGAGTTACTGGATGTCCCATCAGCAGCTGGGACGAGGCTCAGCCTGACAGGAGCAGCAGAGAGAGAGCACACATTGAATTTCCCTCTTCAACACTGTGAGATGTTGGAGGATTTGGGGTTGCCAGAGCTCTGTGCTCAGTGTGGGTGAGAACCAAGGCCAGGATTATTCAGTTCCCACCAGGACAGGCAACAGAGGGACAGGGGCATGGGACAGGAGCTCTGAGGGTAGAGGTTTCCCTCACCTTTCCCTCACCTATGGAAAACCAAGAGAGGGTCATGAACCCACCAGCTCATAATCTCCCAGCTTTGRTTTTTTTTATTTAATTTAATGCTCCTCTTTCTCCTCTTTAATTGCATTTATCGTCATTAAAATATCAACAGAAGATCCTGGCTCTGGCCCAGGTGCACTGGTGCTCCTAGGAAGTTTCCCATTTATTTGATGGATTCAGCCACCTGCTCTTGGCTCTTCCCTGCTCTGTTTGCAGAGGACAAAACCTCATCGAGCCAAAAAAATGGAAGAAAATCAACATGGGCACAGAAATTCAGCCTTTTTGGAGCATTTGGAGAAGGGGTGGGGCAGGATTCCACCTGGGATTTGCCAACCTCATCCTCGCCAGCTGAGGGAATTCTGGTGGCATCAGTCCATCTCTCTGGATATTCAGTATTCATGGAGCAGTTCCTCTCTTTCGAAAGGAGTAATACATAGGAATTAGGTCTCAAGACCACTTTGGCACAACTCAGATGTTACAAATGGCAGGAATTAGAGGCAGAGCAGGAAGCAGCTGATCCATTCTGGACGAAGGCAGGGATGAGGGTGAGGGAGGTTCATACCAGCATCTCCCARCGCCTGGAGCTGCACCTTCTCCTCCTCTTCTCTTCCTTCAGCTGCTCCTCTCTGGATTCCCACAGATGGGCACCCAGAAATCAGGGAGAGATGGRGATTGGCTGCCTCATGCTCCCTCTGACCCAGGAGAGGCCTCTGTGTGTGTCTCCACAATCCCAGAACTTCATCTCCCCATCCACGCCAGGGTGGATGGGCTTTGGAACAACCTGGAGTGGGGAATCAGAGCTGGTGGAGAGGAGCAGGGAGGGATCCCATGGATGCACAGTCCTGGGATACCTGGGGAGCTTGGGAAGGCCAGTGTGGATCGGGCAGTGTCCCTGAGCAGGAGGACACGGGAATGTTCATTACACCACTGAGGTGACACCAAGGACGCAGAGTTACAATCAGCCACTGTGTGCTCTGCTGTGGGGAGATAGGAAAAATCCCACAGCAGTGGAAAACCCTGTGTCCTGTTTGGGGATGTCCTCAGGGACCCAGAGATAGTTCAGAGTCTGACAGAAGGAGGCCTAGCTCCCCCCTTCCMTTTGGGTAGGGCTCTGATTCCCTCCAAGTCCCAGGTCAGCTRCTCCCTCCTGTTTGCTTCCCAGAAGAAAGACAATCCCCAGCTTCAGTTTTCCAGTCCAGCCCAGGGCAGCTCTGGCAGCCAGAAAATGGGAGGCACAGAGCTGCTTTGGGCTCCAAAATGGAAGCAAAACCCCGACACATTTGCATGGGAGCATTCTTGCTGTCTCTGGAGCAGCAGAAATGCCTCTCCATGGACTCGTGTGGTTTCTGCCTGGGCCTGTGATGAAATGTGTGGCACGGGGAGGGGCCCATCAGCACAGCCTTCAGAAGGTCTTGCAAAGGCCTCAAGTCCCCCAAGCTGTTACCACAGGGAGAGCCAAAGACAAGTCCTTGGCTCCAGTTCAGCACTGCCTTTATTGCMGGAGGCCTTGGAACGGGGCAGGAGGAGCAGAGCTCTGGCAGCACCACGGCCTGGCCCGCGGGTCACACAGCCATGCAGGAGGAGCCACCCCCAGCCAAACMTCCCCTGCATCCCCCAAGGGTGGGAAAGGGTCAAACGATGCTCCCAGCAGCCAAGAGCTGAACAATGGGGCCAGACAGCCAGAGCACAGCTCTGCCTGGCCAGGGGAT
>JACDOX010000439.1:34127-88628 GCA_014549065.1 Cardinalis cardinalis | reverse complement strand
AAAAAAAAAAAAAAAGAAGGGTTAATGTGAAAATAATAAATTGCAAACATTCCTGTGGTGGAAGTGGATTCTCTTCTCCTTTTATCCCTGCATATTGTCCTCGCAGCAGCCGTCTGTGAAATTGCACTGTTATTGAAGTAATTCTGGGGGTAATTAGAGTTAATAATTCAGTATTTTATTTCTATTCTCCAGTTACTGCAGGGGGAAAAACACACAGATCCATAATCCAGGGAGCAAAGGCGCAGTTTTCCTTTTCATGGCAAAAATAGCTTTGGTTGGGTCCAATCCTTCCCTGTGCCCACCCACAGCCCACGGCACTCACTTCCTGCTGCTCCCTGCCCGGGGAATTCCAGCCCCATGAATATTCCACAGCCTTTGGAGCATCCTCGGGTGGGATTGGGGTTACTGGAGCAGGGAAAGAGGGTGATTCAAGCACCTGCAGAGCCCCAGGGAGTTGGGGAGCTGCCTGATCCCAGGATCCCTGTGAGGGAACATCTGATCCCAGAAAATTCCTGCAAGGGGCTGCCTGATCCCAGGATCCTTGTGAGGGAATGTCTGATCCCAGAATTCCTGCAAGGGGCTGCCTGATCCCRGGATCYCTGTSAGGGAATGCCTGATCCCAGAATTCCTGCAAGGGGCTGCCTGATCCCAGGATCCTTATGAGGGAATGCCTGATCCCAGAATTCCTGCAAGGGGCTGCCTGATCCCGGGATCCCTATGAGGGAATGCCTGATCCCAGAATTCCTGCAAGGGACTGCCTGATCCCGGGATCCCTATGAGGGAATGCCCGATCCCGGTGGGCACCCACAGGGTGCCAGGGCCCGGTCACCACCTCCTCTCATTTCCCCCTTTGAAACATTAAAGGAGTTTTCCGTTCAATTATTTGGAATTAAGTTTGGCAGCRGAGCCCTTTGGGAGGGATCAGGTTGATTTCCTCAGTGAAATGACTTTGGAGAGGACTCGAGCTGGTTCCTCGTGCTAATTATCCCAGGCAATAATTAAGCCGTCAGCAGTTGTGGGGCTGGGGGTTTGTCTGGGGAGGGAAGGGGAAGGTGAGCCCACCCCAGGGGCTCAGCCCGGCCCAGGGCTGGGCTCGGCCTCTCCAAACAGGATTAGGGCAGGAGACAGACCCCGCGCAGGAGTTATTAGAGCAGGAAATTTCAAATTATATGGAAATAATCTTCGGAGTGCGAGTTTATTTTGGAACTTTAGACTTAATAATTCAGCACTTCTGGGATTTGGCATGTGAAGTGACAAAGATTAAAGGCACATTGTCAGGTTCACAATTCCGGGTTTTCCAGCGTCCCGGGCTTTACCTGGGTTGCAAACACAGCGGGATGGGGTGATCCTCRTGGATTCCCTGCCCCTGGAAGTTCCTGGGCTCCCTGCAGAGCTGCAGGGATGTCAGAGCCTGGACAGTGCTGGAGCAAGGGCTCGGATTACCAGGATGAAAATATTCCTCAGAACATGTGCGAGCACATTACGAAGTCTAATCATAAATAATTAAAATTTAGCTACACTTGTCAAATAAATGAACAAAGTACAGTTTGTGCTGCATTATCCTCGCCTTCCCCCGCCGCTGTTTGTCACCAGCTCCGCAAACCGGGCAGACTATTTATAGCAAACAACTTATTCCAAGCATTTTGCCCTTTTTTGTTTTCTTTCTTCCTGCCTGGGAATTGTTCAGGAACAGCCTCTGATTCTTTACTAATTTCTCCGCTCTCCATAATTGCTCCAAATCCGTTTCATGTGCACTGACTCCAGTGCTGGGGTTGATTGCAAACAGCTCCCAGCACATCCCAACGCTGGGTTTGCTGCTTCCAGCTTTGGAATTGCTSTTCCAGCCCCCAGTGCCACAGGGAGGGACCAGAGCCGGGGTTTACCTGGAAGCTGGAGCATCCTGGGGTGGGGATTGAACTGTTTGGGCTTAGAGAGGTTTTCATTTTGTAGAAGTGGCCCTGCTGTGACCCCACGGATATTAGAGATGGGAAAGAGGGGAAAGATGGTATAGAGAGATATCCTGGTTTATTGCTGAGGTGTGTGAGGGAAGAGAGATGCAAATTCTTGCATTTATTTTTTAATAGTGGTGGAGATTGGGAGAACAAGTTCCCACTTCGTGTCATGTTTTGTAACAGGGAGGAACGGAATTCATATTTCAGAGTTTGGTACGGAGGAGGAGTTGGAGGGTAAATAAGTCTGTTGATATTTTAGACTTCGTARGGAAGATTTAAGAAGGGTTTGTTTATAGAGAACCATGGAATCATAAAATGAATCAGAAAATGCAGAATGAATCACAGGAGAGTTTGGGTTGGAAGGGGCCTAAAAGCCCATCCAGTGCCACCCCTGCCACGGACARGGRCATCCCCCACTGGACCAGGATGCTCCAAACCCCATCCAGCCTGTCCTGGAACACTTCCAGAACATAAACCCTGCCCCTTACAGGCCATGTTTGCCTCYACTTGCTGTTGGGGAGGAGGAAAGGGCTCTTCATTCCCACCAGAGGATGGCTGGGGATCCAACTCCAGCACAAATCCCTGCTCCAGCCGCACCAACCTCAGTCTGTCCATGAGAAGCAGCATCTCCATGGGCAGATCTCCCTGGTGCACTGGGCAGGTTCAGCCCCCCAGCCCCCTCCCCATCCCTCCAGGCTCTCTGGGCCATGCCTGGGAAGCAGAGCTGGCTGGGATAACACGGCTCAGGGCACGGCTGCTGTGGGCTGTGGCCACTGGGGCAGGATTTTACATGACCCAACAGCTCTTTGTGGCTGCTTTTATGGCAAATATGCACCAGGAGATGCTGGAGCTGGGGAGAAAAGGGTTTCAGAGCCAGCGTGAGCCTTCAGGTGGTTCCTCGTTCCCGAGCTGGGTTATTTTCCTACAGAATTACATTGCTTTGGTTGGGGATTTTTTAATAAAGGAGAAATCACCTTCAAAGCAGCGTTTCCGTTAACCCCTTGCTGCCTGTGAGCCAGAGCCAAGTTCCAGCATGGAGCGAGGCACTGGGGCAACAGCTGCGGCTGTGGCAGGAAAAGATCAGGGAGGATCCCTGAAAAAAATCAGCCAGCTCCAAAAAACTCACACGGACACCCCAAGCATGAACATCCACACTGGCTTCTGCTCCTGGGGGACCRCTGGAGCATCCAAGACAACAACAACAGCCAGAATCTTGGCCAGCCAAGGTGGAATGGGACCATGGAGAATTGCTGCAGTTTTAGTGTCAGTTTTCATGTAAAAAAATCCCAACAAAACAACAAAAAACTTGTAAATAAAATTCAGTAAAAGAAAACAAATTAAAAAAATAATTAAGGTACTCTTCTGAGAAGTCAGAAGATGAACGAGGCAGCAGCCAGGGGTGGAACCTCTTGCACTGCCATGTTCCAGATGCTTCCCCAGTGGCAGGAGCAGGCGGTGTGGGCCGGGTTGGCACTGCCAGCTCTGCCCTGGCTGCTGCCAGCGAGCCCSGAGTGACTCAGGGGACGGGAGCCAGCCGGGCTCACCTTGCCCGGGGGCAGTGTCTGGGAGTCAGCTCCTGCAGGGAGGTGTCGAGCCCATCACCCCCAGCCAGCGGTGGGGGAGATGAAAGCGGGGCACGGGAGGCACCCCCAGACAGAGGGGGGCACACCCCGAGCCCTCCCTTCCGGCCCGCGGCCACACCCTGACAGAGACAAAGAGCCCGAGCAGGAATTTGTCCCGGGGCTGGTGTCTCGTCAGGGCTTCGTCATCCCGGCCTTGTCTGGGATGTGCTCGGGAGATTTCCAGCCGGATCTCGGGAGGAACGTGGCACCTCGCACCTCGCACCTTGCCCCGGGGCGCAGCTGCCCCGCAGCTCCCTCATCCCGGGGGATGCTCCTGCCCCGCAGCTCCCTCATCCCGGGGGATGCTCCTGCCCCGCAGCTCCCTCATCCCGGGGGATGCTCCTGCCCCGCAGCTCCCTCATCCCGGGGGATGCTCCTGCCCCGCAGCTCCCTCATCCCCCGGGATGCTCCGTGCCCGCCCTGCAGCCCCTGCTCCCCCTCTGCAGCAGGTTCCCTGCTCCTTCCCCACCTCCCCAGCTCCAGACAGGCAGCTCCCGGAATTCTCCYGGTATTTCTGCCTCGTCACTGCCCGAGGGAGCTGGGACCCTGCAGCTCCCCTGTTCCCGGGGTGGCTGGTGAGGAATCACAGCCCGGTCAGCGCGGGGAGTCATGAAGCAGCTCCCGGGCTCAGCCATGCCAAGGGATTTGGGAGGATTTTAGGCCTTTCTGTGTCTTTCCTAAACGCAGAAAATGAAGAGGCACTTAAGAATCTGCTGTTTATATTGAAAGCCAAAATCCCTTTAGAATTTAATCTCCCGGTGATGGATTTAATACTGTTACAGACAGGCGAGTTCTTTTTATATCACGGGGGTGCTGGGAACTCTTTGAAGCAGGATTTTGTTGCAAACGGGGTATTTGTCCCCAAGGCCCTGTCACGGCGATGTCTGGATCTGTAGGTGACAGAGTGGCCGGGGAGGGGAGGTGCCACGGGGGACATTCCTGCGCTGCGACCTCCAGAGGTCACCCTGAGGCTCCCGGGGCTGCACGGTGACATCTCAGGGTGCACGGTGACACCTCGGAGAGTGCGGTGGCACCTCGGGGTGCACGCCAGACACCGTCACTGCCAGGAGCAGACCTTTGCTCTGCCCAGGGCCTCCTGGAATTCCAGTTTTCCCAGGGAGGTGGGTGATGCTCCGGGCACAGCAGAGGCAGCACCGGGAGCTGCCCAGCGCTCCCAGGGCTGCGCTGGATGTGTGGCTGCTGCTCTGGGATTCTCACTCCCTCTCTAACATAAAAGCAGTCCTTTAAACTATAAAAATACCCCATCCTTTACATTTCCAGCGAGAAGGGGGTGGCCCAAAGGCCGGGCCTGCAGCAGCAGAGCTCCCCGGCCCTGCTGAATCAGCCCTGGCTCAGAGGGAGCAGCCGGCACCCTCTGAATCACCGGCCCGGTGCCGCGAGTGCCGGCCGGGCTCCCACCGCTCCCATCGCTCCCGCTGACCCAGTTCCCACCCGGGGAGATTTTCCACCGCGGGCCAGGGAGGGCTGAGCTCATCCTGACGSAACGGCAGGAGGAGGATGAGGGAGAGGGAAGGGGACGGAGCCGCGGGGTCGTCCCTGACGCTGCTGCCSGCACCGAGTCACCCGCACGGGGCCGGGGATGCTCCCGCCGCCACCGCGGCACAGCGGCCGTGAGAGCGGAGAAAAACGAACACGGAGGGATGGAGGGAACAAGGACATGTCCAGCCTTCCGTCCCGAATCACGCTGCTGCCCCTCACCCTGGAGCACCCGATGCGGGGAGGCGCGGGGCTGGTTCTGTGCTGGAACCTCGGGAGCGCCTCCGGCAKCTGCCGCCCCTCCTCGGCAATAAACCTGCCGGCAGGAGCCGCTGACCTTGTCCCCATCTTTCAGCTGCTGTTCCAGGAGAGCGAGAGGGGACACACAAGGTCACTGTCTCTCGCCGGCAGCGGCTGAGCGGCCGTTTCATCACCGAGGAATAGGCTGGTGCTGAAGAACGCCCGGGCCGGGGAAAGGAGCTGACAGACGGGCGGGGGGCCGGGGCAGCGGGGAGGGGGCTGCAGGGGCTGCGGGAAAGCTGAGACGCTTTGTCCTTGTCCAGAGACCCCTCTGAGGTCCTGCCCCGTGGGGCGCCCTGATGCAGCCCGGCCGTGGGGCGCGAGGGGTCCATCCCCGCTCAGCTCCTTCCCCTGCCTGGAAAAAGCAGTTCCAGCCTCAAATCCCTCCTGACGTTTCCCTGAGCGTTGGAGCTTCCCATCGGAAGCTGCCTGGCTACCATGCATCTGTCTCGCTGGAGACTTTCTGGAATGACGTGCTCGAAAGAGCTGTCAGATTCGGTTAAAATTAGGCAGCCGACTCCGAGTTGTTACTGGAGGACAGATGGACACTCTGGGGGTGCGGCGTGTGCCCAGCAGCGCTGGAAAGCCGAGCCCCAGCCACCGCCGAGCGACGGGGCCGGGAGGGGCCGGGGGCCTGGGGCAGGGGGGGACTGTGAGACACGCCGGGCTGGCCCTGGCAGATGGTGTCTGCGGCACAGGGGCTGGAAACCGGGCTCAAACCTGGCCTGGGGGGAGCTGGCCCCGCGCCGGCCCGGCSGAGCCTTGGGCCGCTGCTTTCCCCAGCCGGGAAAGCTCCAGCGCGGAGGATGCTCCTGAAATCCTTGAGAGAGGAGCGGGAGAGCGGCCACCACCCAGGCTGGCAGCCCTTCAGCAGCCGCCCTCAGAGAGAACGAGCTGCTCAGCAGAAAGGCTGTCACTCGAGAAGGAGAGCGTGCCCTCCTCCCGCTCCCCGCGGCCGCGGTTCGGGAAGGACAAACCCCGTGTCCGGCAGCGTGTCCTGAACGCCCTCCTCCCCAGGGCCTGAGCAAAGCTGCTCAGGAGGCACAAGGGGAAAACCAGGGGGAAATCCCCCAGCTGGAAAATCCCTCCCTGCGCTGGAGATGCCCAAAAATCCCGACACTCCCCCAGGAGGGACTGCGGGGGTTCGGGCTCTGCCTCAGGGGTCCGTTCTCCCCTTTCCCAGCCCCGCAGCCCGTATCCATCCCGGTGAGCATCCCTGGGGCCGGCGGTGCCGCTCTCCCTCGCAGGCGGGTAATTACCATGTCCCCGTAATGAGCCCAGGTGCTCGTTTGCCATCCAAGCAATTTACCGGCGGATCCTGCAGCGAGAGCCGCGTCCCAGGGCAGCGGCCGGGAGCGCGGCTGTGCCGGTGATGGATGCACAGGACACGGGAGCAAAATTACCTGCTCCGGGGGGGAGGGAAAGGGGCTGGGAGCGAGGGGAAGGAAGAGACAAAGGAAGGAAAGGAGTAGTGAAGGGGACGGGTGGTGGTGGAGGAGCAGGGAGGGCCAGGGAGCATCTCTGGGGGAGAGAAAGGGGAGCCAGGATCCGCAGCTGGCACATGGGTGCTCCATGCCCCGTGGCTGAAGGATGCTGTGGGTGACATTCCCTGTGTGCAACATTCCCTGTGTGTGATATTCCCTGTGTGCGACATTCCCTGTGGGTGACATTCCCTGTGTGTGACATTCCCTGTGTGTGGTATTCCCTGTGGGTGACATTCCCTGTGTGTGACATTCCCTGGGGGTGACATTCCCTGCTGTCCCACGCAGACAGCAAACCCTGACTCCCAGCCCTGGAAGGTCAGAGCTCTGTTCACAGCTACCAGGGGTGAAGAAATAAAAAACCTACCGTAATTCACACCAAAATGAAGCACCTCCCTCCAGGTCCTTCAGGCTGACTCAAATTCCTGGTAAATTTCCCTGTGTTTGGTGTTTTCATGTCCAGCAGCACAAATGCCTCCATGAAATTCCACTCCTTGAAGGAGAACTGTAGGAAAGGTGGGAGCAGTGATTTGAGCAGGGATTGCTGTGACAGGGCAAGGGGAGGTGGTTTAAAAATAAAAAGGGAAGATTTAGATGGGRTATAAGGAAAGGTTTTTTTCACAATGAGGGTGGCGAGAGCACAGGCTGCCCAGAGAAGCTGTGGCTGCCCCATCCCTGGAAATGTCCAAGGCCAGGTTCGATGGGGCTTGGAGGACAGYGGAAGGTGTCTCTGCCCGTGGCAGGGTGAGGAATGAAATTACCTTTAAAGTCCTTTTTCAACCCAAACCATTCCATTATTTCTTTGAAATCCACTGAGCTCCTCTCCAGACCCTGCCAGGCTCCTTTCCCCAGGGGCTGCTCCAAACCTCCACCCGTCACCTGGTCAAAACCTTCCCCTAATTCCCACCCTAAATTAATTCTTCACCAATTTAGAACCATTTGATCTTGTGCTGATACAACCACTGGAGTTAAATGCCTTCCCTCCCTATCTGTCTTTTTCTCCCCCAGATTTCCAGGGAGCCRTTCCATCTCTTCCCTTTTGTGGAGCTGAGCAATCCTCTGTCCCTGCATCCCCTGTCACCAGGCAGACCCGGTGACACAGAGCCTGGAATCAGGAATCAGCTCCCYGAGCCACAGGCAGGCGCCTGCAGCAGCCCAGGCTCAGCAGGGTCAGGTCCAACGTTGCTCTGAGCATTCACTGCCCTAGTTCTGCTCTGCACATTTATCTCACTTGCAGCTGGGCAGCTGATCCAAATGTGAATGTACCCAAAACGGCCAGTTCAGCATCCCTGCTCCCTGCAATGGGGCTTCTCCTCGTGCCTGTGCTGCAGAACAAGGGATTGGAGCTAACAGAGGGCTGGGGACGGCCCAGGCAGAGATAAAACGCTATTAAAAAAACCAAATGATCTAAATGTTAAGGGAGGAAAAACTTAATATATTAAATGTAAATCTATTTTTGTTACATCTGTTCAGATCCTTTAAGGAGCTTTAGGACAGCTGTTCCTATATCCCATTTAATCTTGATGTTATTGTAATGAGCTCAGGCTTGGGGGCTGAGCTGATTGTCTCTCCAGGCGAATTCCTGAGCACCAGTGAAAGCGCTGCTGCCAGCCTGGAGCCACCTCCCCAGCTCCCATGCCAGCCGCGGCCGGGTTTTTCCAGGCCAGGGGGGGCTTTGCCAGCCGGCAGCCCCTCAAGGCCCTGGGGACACGGGGGGGACACTCCAGGCCTGGCTGATGGGGTGGGAACCCCCCCAGCGCCCGGGGCTGAGCTCCAGCCCCGCTCCCGCTCCTGCAGGCAGGGCAGGGACGGCAGAGCTGCAGCCGGTGCCTGTCCCAGCCTGCACACCCAGCACGGCCTGGGGGGCCAGGGCTGAGCCCCCCACCCTCCAGGCTCCCCTCCCTCCATCCCTCCCTCCCTCGTTCCATCGCCGCTCCGGGGCCGAGCTGCGGCCGCTCCTCCGATTTCCCTGCCCCACGTTGTCACATCCCCCTTTGCTCCTCAGCTCTTCCCCCACTTTGCTGGCAGAGTTATTCCCCTGACATGAGAGGCTTTGTTTTTAATTTCCTAAATTACAGCATAATTTAGGCTAATTATTGCTTTGTCCCTCTGATCTTATTAAACCTTTAATCCCTCGGTGATTCCCCACCCAGAGCAAAGTCTGCTTTTCTCACATTCATTCCTGCTCTGGGTCTGCTCTTGCCTCTTGCCCGGGGCAGCCTCACCTCCCAAACCGGCTGCTGATGCCCTGGATGTTCCCTCCCTGGCTCCCTGTCCTGCAGTGCCACGGGAAGCCCTTCCAGAGGCAGGGAGAGGCTTGGCATGAGGGCAGGAACCCCTGGGGAGGGATGTGCTCCCGGGGCCAGCCCATATTCCTGTCAGTGTAGTTTTAAACCTCCCTGTCCTGGTCCAGTAGAAGGTGTCYCATGGCAGGGAGTGGAATAAGATGAGTTTTAAAGTCCCTTCAAACCCAAACCATTCTGGGATTCTATGATGGGCAGCTTCTGGCAGGGATCAACCCCATTCCCTCCTTGCCGAGTCTGCAAACAGCTTTTAATAACTCCTTCCTGCCCCTCACCCAATTTTTATTGACTTCCCAAAGGCTCCTGTGGGCACCATCTTCCCAAGGTTTTTGCATGCTGGGGATGTGCAGAAAGTGTCACCCATCCATGGGCACCCAGGGCCACCCGAGCTGCTGCTTCCCAGGGAACAAGCCATGGGATGAGGGGAAACAGCCTCGAGCTGTGCCAGGGGAGGTTCAGCTGGATATTGGGGCAATTCTGTCGTGGAAAGTGTTGTCAAGGCCTGCCACAGGCTGCCCAGGGCAGTGGGGGCTGTAAGAGGCCTGGGCGTGTGGCACTTGGGGACACGATCAGGGGTGGCCCTGGCAGCACTGGGGGATGGTTGGATTTGGGGATCTCAGAGAGCTTTTCCCTCAGGTGACCCCCAGCTGGATCCAGCCAAGGCGCCAGCACGGAATGCTCACCTTCATTTGCTTGGGCAAAACAGATGATGGAAATTTACTTTTTATAGCTACAAAGTTGAAGGATTTTCTGACCACAGGCTGCAAAAATCCCCTTAATGAAGCCCCAGAGCTCTCCAGGGCTTTGGGAAGAGCTCTGGCCCCCGGCCCCCCTTCTCCACTTGAAGTATTGTTTCTGTCTTGAGTCTCCTGCCAAGAATCTCTTCAGCTCTGCAGCTGGATTTGATACAGGGGTGGGGAGAGGAGCTTAATCACAGCACTAAAGAGAGAAGCAGTTCTGGGGGAGTCTTTCAAGGAGCTGAGTTGAAAGAGTCCCTGAGAGTGAAGGGGGCTCCCACTTGCACTGCCCAAACAGGGGAAAAATCCCACCCCAGAAAGGCCAAACAAAACCTCGCCCAGGCTTTGCTGCTCATGGCAGGCCCTGGATTAAGAGTAGGTCATTAAAGCAGCTGTGGGAAGGGCTGGGGGCAGCCCTGCCCGTGGCACTGAGCTGATGGGGGTAAATCACAGCCCCACCGAGGCTCCTGTGCCTGGAGAGGAGCCCAAACCCCAGCTGGATGTGAGAGKCACYGCTGCAGCCCCAGCCCTGGGAGAGGGCACAGAGCAGGCACAGCCATGGAAACCTGGGGSCATCCATGGCCTGGGAGGATCAGGAGCAGGGTGGGCAGGTGCAGGGGTCAGCTGGGACTGAGCCATGGAAGCAGGACAGGGATGCTGGGACCTGGTTTTGAGCACTGAGCTGCTGCTGGGGCTCCAGAGAGAGCCAGAACATTGCTGGCTTTTCATCTCCTGCTCACCTGGATGGGCTTGGAGCAACCTGGGATAGAGGGAGGGGTCCCTGCCGTGGCGGGGGGTGGAATGGAGGTGTAGGGTCCCTCCCAATCCAAACTGTTCCAGGATTCTACAGTTCTATGCCCTGGCAGTGCCCAGTGCCCTGGGCAAAAGCTGCTGCCCGGAATTGCAGGTGGGATGGGGGACTGTGGTCCCTCCTCACAGGATGCCTGGCACTGTGATGATTTCCAGCTCAAATGAGCTCCAGCTTTGGTGCTGCCATCACCCAGGGCCAGCAGCACCCAAASCCCAGAGAATCTGGCTCAGAACCCTTTTCCTGCCCCAAAATCACCGTGAGACCAGGGCTGCCTTTCCCACAGCCACRCCGTCCCTCTCTCCCCACTCTGTGCAGCCCCTCCCGAGTTTCCCCTGTGTCCATCCTGCCCTGAGGGTACCAGGAGGGATCCATGCCAGGATCCTGCTCTGGCACCATCATCCTGGGAGCAGGGACCCAGCAGCAGCAGGAGGGYGACAGCAGAGCAGCACGTGCCTCTCCCATGTCCATTATTGCCAGGCAAATGTTTGTGCCCCGGGAAGGACTGTGACACCTTTGCAGCTTGCAAAAGCTGAGGGGAAATGTGTTCCCTGTGGTCCCTGGGATGGGATGGGCACCTTCCCCCACGGGGGACTGCTGGGGCTCCATGGCTGCRCACCAGGAATGTCACAGCTCCTCTTCTCCCAGGACGAGCACAATCCCAGGGAGCCCCAAAGGGAGAGGAGAGTCAGGGGAGGGAGAGGACAGTGGGGGTGGCTCAGTCCCAGATCAATAATAATAATAATAATAATAATAATAATAATAATAATAATAATGAACAACTCTTTGCCTCAGCCATAGAGGGAAGTGCCTGCCATCAGCTGCGGCTCCCAGATTTTCTACGTGGAGCTGCAGGGATCAGAGAGGCTGAGGTTCCCAGTGACACTGAGTACAGCAAGCACAGAGCTGTGGGAGGTGCAGGAGCTGCCACATTTCCCAGGGCTGCTCCAGGTCTCTCACCCTCCTCACCCCRCGCTGCAGCCCTGGTGAGCTCTGAGATTTGCCACGAAAGCTCCTGGCTGGACCTTCCCAGGGCTCAGGACCCACAGGAGTGGCGGATCCTTGATGCTGCCGGTGGGAGCTGGACCCCTGACAGGYGGATGAGACCCCGTGGCACAGATGGGGAGCACGGCACGAGGGGTCCATGGGGGAGCATCCTGCTCCTCACCTCACCCAGGGATGTCAGCACAGGCGGGGTGACCCTGTCCTGGGACGTGATTGCTCCCGAATGCCCCTTGCCAGTGCCAAGAGGACCCAGCTCCTTCCCCCAAACCCTGTGCACGTGCAAGACATCCCAGGTGGGCAGGCAGGATCCAGCCTGCTCCAAACCAAGCTGCTCCARACCAGGCTGGTTCCCAGCCTCTTCCAGGTGGCCGAGCCCCCAGCCAAGGAGGCTGCTGAGATCTGCAGGACCCTTCTGCTCTTCCCGGAAGGACCCCGCAGCCTCCCAGCAGGCCTGAGCATTTGGAGCCCGTGCAGGAGGAGGGCAGTGGGGGCTCTCCCTGCCTGGTGCCATCCCCCTGTCCCCACCGTGGGGGACACAGCCCCTTCCTGTCCCTGCCAGCTGATGGCTTGTCCCGTGGCCAGCGGGATGGGGCTGCCTCCAACGCATCTTTCATGCCAAGTCCAAGCAGGCATTGAGGATCTTCAGCTGGCCATGAGCACCCCCCTCACCATCCCAGCTCCCTGCCCCYGCCAGCCTGGGGCAGGAGGATGTGGGCACGGGGACGATGGAAATGGCTGCAAACGCTGCCCTGGACCTGCAATGGCTTGGGGCTGTCTCTATCCCAGTCTGGGGGGTGYTCCCTGCCTGGCTCGGGGGTCGCGCAGACCGGAGCTGTGCCAGGGCTCCAGCATTCCAGGAGCATGGACAATAGYGAGGGAGAGCCGGCTCCGCTGGCGCCGCCGATCCTGGGCTGCCGGACTCGCCACCCACGGCACAAAAGCAATTAAAAGTTGCACACAGAGGCCACAGTGAAGAATGAGGACACGTAGCTGTGTCACCACCGCTCCGTTCATGCCTGTCACACCAGCCCAGCCGGTCCCAGGGGACGCAGCCGGTGCGGGGATGCCGGGGAGCTGCCGCTCCAGCAGGGCCAGGATCTGGGAAACGGTGAGAAGCAGGGAAAAGGAGGCCTTGGACAAGCAAAGCTTCCTCCCCCACCATCCTCTCCCTCAGCCACGGCTCGCTGCTCCCAGCCCATAAGGCCAGTGACCGGCAGAGCATCTGCAGTGACCGGCACAGCATCCCACTGGAAAACCCCACGGAGCGGAGCGGGAAGCGCAGCAGCCGGCAAAAACGAGGCACGGGGGTGCCCATGGGAGGGTGATTCACCTGCCTAGGGTGAGGGTGAGGGTTAGGGTTAGGGTTACACCTAGGGTTAGGGATTTTAAAGCAGAAAGCCCCGACCTCCAGGCACACTGCAGCTGCGRAAGSTATCCCAAGGGGAGCGCAAAACTGCCACAATATGGCACAGCTTTTTCCATGGGACCATCCCTARCCCTAGGCTGATTTACCTGCCTAGGGTTAGGGTTAGGGTTACACCTAGCTTTAGGGTTAGGGTTAGCCCGTTGTGGACCATGCCCGGGGCCATCAGGACACATCTTGTCCCTGGTGCGGCCGCGCAGCCGCGGAGCYGGAGGCAGCGGCTGCCAGGACACATCAGGGGGCACTGGAGGGGCCCGAGCCGGGGAAGGGGAGCCGGGCATGGGCCTCAGCTCACACGGGAACACCCCCTGTTTGCTCCCCATGGAGCATCACCCACCGCCCAGCCCAGTATCCGCACAGAGTCCTGGAACTACTTAGCTTGGAAAAGACGTCAGAGATCTTCCAGAGCTTCCTGAGGAGAGGGTGAGTGGGTGGTGGAGCAGGACACATCCCTCGGGGTCGCCTTCCCGTGGCACCCCCTTGGTTTTGCTGCTACAAAATCCTCCCAGCCTGAGCACACACAACCTAAAAACCCTAARAAACCCTAAAGTACACACCCCAAAAACAACCAACCACCCCACAAGGGTCCGTCCATGGGAAGTAATGCCCCAAATCTCTCTTCCTGCTGGTGGGTAATGGGAAAGTTCTGGAGAAAACCCCACTGCAACAAGAGGTGTGAAAATAACGGATTTGGGGTTTCCTTCAGCGAGCAAATAATAACAAAACCCAAATCATTTCAAGGATCCCAGAACAAACAAGAAACACCACAAAAGCAAACGCCGTGGTCTGCACAAGGATAAACAAACAATCCCACGTTAAATACAGCCAGAGAAAAGGCCAAGTTTGTTTGGGAAGGCAGAGTTAGGTTGGAAAAAATGTTTTTAGAAGTGCTCCCTATGGCTTCACCTGATCTCCCCGTTCTGACTCCAAAGGCAAAGCCAAAATATTTGATTTAAAAAATGTTGAAGTGAGACATTTTTATATTTTTAAAAATCCATTCTTTTGGCCACGAACCCAGAACGAATGAATAGTCCAGGCCAGTCCAAAACTGCATATTTTTGTTGAGCACAGCATTAATCGGACACGTTTCACCCCAGTCCGGTAGAAACAAAGCCACCACAGCAGAGCCAGTTCCAGGTTTGGTGCTGGAAGGTTTTGGGGAGCAGGGCATGGGACACTGGGCAGGACCAGAGGGCACTGCAAAGTGGGAAATGTTTATTATGGGACTTCTAGGGCAAAAGCATTCTTTTAAAAACCTGCTGGAGGGGAAGGAATGGTTTCCCCATTTTGCAGATGGAGGGCGAGAGCCAAGCTCCCCCAGGCCCCTCCACTGCTCCCCCAGCATCCCCAGCTCTGGGGTGGGCTGGGAGCATTCCCGGCTGCCTGCTCCTGCTCCCGGCGGGGTAAATCCCACACGGCTGAGGAGCCTTTTGCTGTGCCAGCCTCCCCTGATGCTGGAGACGGGAGACGCTCCACAGCCCAGCTGCCCATCCCGGCTGGAAAATCCCCCCTGCAGCAGGAGCAGCCCGGTGCCGGGTCAGGGTGATCCAGAGGGGCTCAGCAGATCCCGCCCTGCTCCAGCTCCGTCCGGGGCCGCGGGGCCTCCCCCGGCTGCGGCCRCGCTCCGTGCTTGGCTGCACTCCCTGAAAGAGCCTTTCTCTCGCATTCAGGGCAGGATTCGCCCGCCCGTCCCTCCCCGCCACTCTCCCCCAGCCAGCGGTGCTGCGGGGGAGAGAGCAGGGAGCGCGGGATGAGGCGGGGCTGGAGCATCCCATGGAGCATCCCATGGATCATCCCGTGGATCATATCATGGAGCATCCCATGGAGCATCCCATGAAGCATCTCATGGAGCATCTCATGGAGCATCCCATGGATCATGTCATGGATCATCCCGTGGATCATCTCATAGAGCATCCCATGGATTATACCGTGGATCATCTCATGGAGCATCCCATGGATCATATCATGGAGCATCCCATGGATCATGTCATGGATGATCCCATGGATCATCTCGTGGAGCATCCCACAGAGCATCCCATGGAACACCTCATGGAGCATCCCACAGAGCATCCCACGGATCATCCCATGGATCATCCCATGGAACATCCCATGGATCATCCCATGGATCATCCCATGGAGCATCTCATGGAGCATCTCCGGGCAGGCCATGCCCAAGACCCACTGTTGCTCCTTTTTTGGCTCCTGCCAAGCCCCCTGCCCATCCCCAGCTGAATGAGGGGGTTCCAACATCCAAATGGCATTCCTGGTGGGAATTCCTGCTCTCCCCTCACATGCACTGGGCTTCTGTGCCTGGAAGTCCTCCTCCAGCAGCTGGGATCACCGGGAAGGGGCAAAACTGACTCTGGGAAATGCTGCARKATTTTCTTCACTGAAAGTGTGGTCAGGCCCTGAACAGGTTTCCCAGGGAAGTGGTGGAATCACCATCCCTGGAAGTGTTCACAAAACATGTGGAAGTGTCACCTGGGGATGCAGCAGTGCTGGGAGAACAGTGGGACTCCTCGATCTCAGGGGGATTTTCCCACCTTAATGATTCTGTGATCCTGTGATAAGACATGGAATAAAATCCCCACCCCTTCACTGGCTTCACTGGCTCTGCCCGAGCTGCGAGAGAGCTGTTCCTAGCCTGGCATTTCCTGGGATTCGGGATGAGCCCCCTCGGCCCCCCAGCCCTCTGCACCCCCAAGGACACCCAGGCTCATCTTCCTCCTTTATTAGGAGCTAATTGCCCCTCTGTTGGCCCTGAGAAGGATCGCGGGGTGTTTGGAGGCTCGGCCTTCCTTAACCCTTTCCCCCCAGGCTGGGAGGGGTTTCCGGGTGCCCCGGGGGGGCGCAGACACTGCGCCTTTGTTCGGCTGCTCCCGCTGCCGCCGGGATATCGGGATATCGCCTTACGAGCCCAGTGCCCCGGCCCCACTCCCGCGTCCAAGAGCAGCAGAGCCCGGCCGGCCCCGGGATTATTGTTGGAAGCCCAGGGAGGGCGAGGAGAGGTGTCAGGCTCTGGCACAGGGATGCACACCCCAGCAGGACCCACCTCTGCCTGCTCAGAGCTGCCTTCTCCCKCTGGGATGAAGCTCAGCCCTTCCCATCCATCCCCTGGGAAACTTTTCTCTGGTCACAAGGTCCCCTCAGTCCTCCCTGTGATCCAGCCCCTGCAGGTCCCCCCAGCCTGGCCCTATGAAGTCCATAATTAATGGCCAATCCCATTTTACATCAAGCAGGGGGAAGCCACAGTTCATCCTGCATCTTCCTCTCGAGCTGCTCTCTCGTTTCCAGCCAGGACAAAGTGATGGATGCAGGATGGGAGCTGCCATCCTTCCAAGTTCCTGCAGCCCTGGCACTGGAGCGAGCTGGGCATTGGCACAGCCACAGTTTGGGGGGCACCAGGGGGTCCCACGGGGCAGCAGCCATGGGAGCTGCCCACCCCATTTCTCCAAGGGCAGCTTTCCCTGCTGGGGCTGGGGCAGCAGGAAGGCTCCTTTGTTGATGCAAAGGGAAGTAACCCCACAGGCAGCTGCCTCTGTGCTCCTGGCTGCGGGTTCACCCGCTGGTTCATCTCCCCAGATATTCCCTGTATCCCTCCCCACCTCCATCTGCGCCGGGAGAGGCCCATCTCCAGCTGGGGCACCCTGGGAAGCCCTTTGCCTGCTGCTGGGCAGGGCTGGCACCCCACAGCACCCCATCCCCTGCCGCAGGGGTGATCCCACCCCAGCTCTCAGCAGCATTCAGGGCTTTTTCCACCCCACTCCAGACACCAGCTGGGCCACGTCCCCACCTGAGCTCCCCCRGCCCCCAGGTGGAGGAGAGCAGAGCCCCCCCCAGCCCTTTGGAGTCTCCAGCTCGCTTTTCCTTCTGGCTCAGCTTCCCTACAAAGACCCCAGAGCCCCGGCCAGAGCCAATTTCCAGCAGGAGCCTGGCGCTGGGCTCGCTGGGGAGGATTACACCAGGCTGCAGGAATTAGGGGGGAGCTGGGCTGAAACCGAAGCCTCGCTCGGCCCTTCCCAGCCAGGGCAGGTCCAAGGCTGGAGGCGATCCTGGGATGGGAACAGGAGCTGCAGGATGGGAACAGCAGCCCAGCTTGTCCTGGCTCTGCCCAAATCCCATCCCTGAGCCCTGGGATGTGGGAGCTGGCAAAGGCTCAGCCACATCCCTCCACGGGGCAGGGTGAAGCCGTGGGAGCCTGGATCCCACCTCCCCCTGGACACATCCAGTCATGGTGTCCTTATCCCCTGAGCCCTGGGGAACAGGGGAGGAGCACAGAGCGACCATTGAAGTGGGGCAGCCTCCCAGCCAGATCTTGGGCTGGCTCACAGGGTCCTGGGATTAGTGAGAGGCAGAACAAGCCCTGTTGGGATCCCAGGATTGCTGAAAAGCAGGACAAGCCCCTGTCAGACTCCCRGGACTGCAGAGAGGCAGAACACCCCAACACTAGTGGGATCCTGGGCTGGCTCAGCAGCAGCTCTCAGGGTGGCCACAGCACTGATATTTCCCATTTTTCTCTCGTCCTTCATCCAAAACAAAAGGAAAAGMTCTGTGTTTCCTTCAGACCCCCTTCCAGCAGCTGGGGGACCCTCTCCAAGGGTTGTGTTTCAGGAACATTAAAACCTTGCACATAATTAACTGATGTTTGCTGTAGAGCCGTGTTCATTCCTTCTTAACGAACCAAAACCTACAGGATTTATCCTGAAGCTCCCTGTTTCACTGGGACAAACCCTCCTCCTCATCCCCCCATGGTTTCCTCGCCCTGTCCTTTGYCTTTTCCAGCCCCGTGACCCCTCCAGCCCAGCCCTTCCCTCAYGGTTATCCCAGTGGGTTGCTGGCAAAGCCAGGCAGGTCACTCACAGGAGCCCCTGCACATCCCGGCTGGCTGGGCTGTGACCAGGGAAGAGCCTTTTCAGGATGCTGGAAGCGCTGCCAGGGGGAAAAGGCTGCAACCATCCCTGCTGGCTCCGGGCCTGCCTGCAGAGGGAAAACCTTGGCAGCGTGTGACGCTTTTCTCCRAGCACTTGAGCTCCGCTGGGTCCAACTGCGGGGCCTTTGTGCGAGCGGCGCCGGGCCCGCTCCGCCCGGATCTGCTCCACCTCGGGCACAGATGGCTGCCCTGGCACAGGGATGGGGCTGGCAGTGACACAGGAACACGGGGAGAGAGCTGGAGTCCGACCCGCTGCCTTGCCAGCACCAGCTGTGCTCTTTTCCTCCTCTTCCTCACCCTTCTCCTCCTCCCATCCCATTCAGCGTCTGACGCAGAGATCACTGTCCACATTCCCACCTCCTTCCCATCCTCTGTGTGTCCCCATCCCTGTCCCATCCCATCCCATCCCATCCCAGTGACAAACAGCCCCCCAGTGCATTCCCGTTATTGCCCTTATTACGGAGCCCGCGGGACTCGTTGCATTCCACGACAGCCTAATGGATCTTCCAGGCTCCTCTCCCTGGAAACCAGGTGCAGGCGAGCCAGTGGATGCAGCAGAGGGCCTGGCTGTGGGAAAAGCCCACTGCCTCAACCAGGAAAACCTGTTAGTTATTTTGGATACACTGTAGGGAAAACAGAGATAAACTTCCCAATCCTGGCGGCCGCAGCTGGTCCAGCCAAGGTTTATGAGCAGGAATTGCTGTTATCCAACCTCTTCCAGGCTGGGGGTTCAGATGCTCCCCTTGGAGTGGAAATGCCAGAGGAGGAGGCTGAGTGTGCTGGGAAGGGTGGATGAGGCCAGGAATGGGCTGCAGCAATGGGAGAATGGGGTGTGATATTGGAAAGGAAACCTGGGATATGTTGTCCTGCTCACCCTCAGCCCTGCTGAGATCCAGGGAATACAGCCAAGGCTGGGAAGAGCAGAGGCTGGAGGCACTGGTGCTCCAGCTCCATCCCTGCTGCCTCCCAGGGCCAGCTCATCCATGGATGGGCAGCAGCCACTGCTGCTCAGGGCCTTGAGGGTAGAGGSAAGCTCCAGGGATGGCAATGCCTTGGCAGTGCTGGGATTAGGAGGGAGAGGGTGGGTGGAACAGGGAGAGCACCCTGTCAGCACCAGCGYCCCCAGCACAGCCCCAAAACATGGAGCCAATGTTCTGGGAATCCTGGGGTGTCCGTGCCCTGTGCTCATGCACTCCAGAGCTCATCCTGAGCCCCACAGCAGCCCCAGTGTCCCATCCCCAGCTAAGCCTGGTCTCAAACTGGAGCTGGAATTGCTGCAGATCCATCATTCCCTGCTCACCTTCCTCCGAGGGGCTTTGAGCTTCYCATCCCTTAACCAGGTCATACAGGCACTTCCCATATGGGCTCCCCTTCCATGGGGGCTCCACCCTGGCCATAGCAGACAGTGGCACTGCTCCTGCACCCAGGGTGACCCTGGCATCCTGATCCCACAAACGCTCCTGCACTAGGGACATGGTCACCCCCAGCATCCCAATCCCCCCAAACGCTCCTGCAGCAGGGACATGGTCACCCCCAACATCCCAATTCCCCCAAACGCTCCTGCAGCAGGGACAGGGTCACCCCCAGCATCCCAATCCCCCCAAACGCTCCTGCAGCAGGGACAGGGTCACCCCCAGCATCCCAATCCCCCCAAACGCTCTGGCTCTGCCGGCCTGGCAGCCGCCCCACTCCCGAGTGGGATCCGGCCAAGGGCGAGTTAATAAACTCGACAAAAAGCTCCTTTATGTGAAATAATTAAAATAACTCCTCCAGTCCTGATGGACATCCAAAACCATCAGCAGCTCTGCAGCTTTAATGAACTTTCCAGATCCAGAGGCTCCGGGTAGGATCCTGCTGATCCCTCACTGCCAGCCGGGCCCTGGGAGCAGAGCGGAGCCACCACATGGCCTCGGCTCCCGTGTCCCCGTGGGCACTGACTGGCAGCACGGTTTGACGTCCCCTCCCACCACAGACAGGGACAAGAGTGCTCCCAACCAAACCTTTCCCAGCACGGGGACTGCTGCAGGATCTTGCACTGGGGTGGGATCAGGAGGAGAAGCAGCTCCAGCACATCCCTCTCCCATGGAACCCCTCTGCAGCCGCCTTAGGGCACACATGGAGCACCAGGAGTGACCCCGTGGGGTTCACAGGCTCTGCACCCCCCAGTCCGTGCTGGTTCCACCCAGAGCAGCCCCAGAGCCGGGGGTGGGTTCCAGGAACCTGTTAAAGCACTTTTCCCTCTGCTGGCAGGTCCCAGCACGTTTGGCACTTCCAGTTCTCCCTGCAGGCATCAGGGCCCAGCGAAGCTGTTTAGAATAAAAAGCCTTATTTCATTCCCACTGGGATCAAAGCACACAGAGAGGGAGGGTTTTCAAACCAGCAAACCACATTTGAGCCCAGGTGGTGCACCCCAGGGCCCCCCATCCTGACCCCCATCCTGGCATTCCCCACTCACTCCAGCAGGCTCTTGGCATGGTCCCAGAGGTTCTGCTTGAGCCCAAACAGCTCTGAACTATCCTGCTGTGCTCCATCTCCAAGGCTCACCTCAGATCTCCAGGTTGGATGAGTTTTCCCCAGCCTCTCTTGGTGAGGTTGGTGCCTCAGCCCCACTTTAAGATCCCATAAACCAGACCCATTCCTTCCCAAACCCCTGTGGTYACCCCAGAATCCAGCACCCACAATTCCTGACAGGACAACCTGRACTGGAGCAGGTTGGAACTCCCATGACTCCATCTTCTCCTAAAGCAACTCCAGGGTGAGGAGCCAGCCTCACTCCCTTCCTACATTTCCCTGTGCCTGTCTGGAGCGGGCTCATTCCTGCCASGAGTGGGACATCCCTGTCCTGTGCCACCAGCAGCTCCCAGGCTCTGCCTGCTCCAGAGCACAGGAGCAGCCCCTCAAACCTGAGGGGAATCCAGTGGCCCCAGGAGCCTCCAGCTGCAGGGACAGAGCCATGGAAACACAAAATCATTTGGATTAGAAAAGACCTTTAAGATCACCAGGTCCAACCGTATCCATGGAGTGCCCAGCCATATCCAACCCTGAGTTCATGCAATCCTGAGTCCATGCTGTAAATATTGGACAAAAATCTCCAAATTTTTCCTGACTAAACCAAACCCACCAGGTCCTTCCAGAACCAGCTGGTGAGGACCTGTCCCAGCCAACTCTTTCCAGATCTCTTCCACTCAGWCTGCAGTTTCAAACCTAGGGCAGGAATAAAGCACACAGGAGACAGCCAGGATTCCATAGGAAAAAAACCCTTTTATTTAACAATATATCAGGTTCCATCACGGCTCCATGGAGTTCAGCTGCCACAGAGCTGTTACCGATGCCGATGATATGCTACTGGGCGGGAGAGCTGGGAGAAGGCGAAAGGAATCAAAACCAGGATCATGACACGAAGAAAGAAAATCTGCGGCGCCGGGAGCGCGGCCGAGGGGATCCCGGCACCGCCGGAGCCCCACCGGGAGCCGAGGAGGATCAACCAGCATGGGGATGCCAAGGCTGGAGCCGAGGAGGTGCCAGCACRGAGGGCCTGGCTCCCGCTGTGCCTGGTTCCCAAGCACTCCCGCTCGGCCCCAGCCCCATCCCGCGTGCCCCGCACCAGGAGCACATCCAGGCTCCGTATCCAGCCCCGGGCTAAGGGCAGTGCAGGGTGGACAGGGAAAATCTGTCAGCCCGGCTGCTCCGGTGGCGGCACAGGGGTGGGGCCGTGGCAGCCCCAGCTGGTTGATGGCAGGGCCGGGCCCCTCGGGACAGGGACGGTGCGGATGTGACGCTGTGGGATGTGGAGGTGGCACAGCTCTGAAATGTGGGAGCGCGGGAAGGACGTGCGGGGGCGCGGCGCTGCCGGGATGGAGAGAGGGATTGTCCATCCCTGCTCCAGCACCTCTGGAACCTCCCAGAAACCCTCTGTCAATATAATGCAGGTTCACAGCCCAGCTCCTGGGAGCAACTGGCAGAACTGGGGGCTCCTTGATGCCTTCCAGCCGCCCACAACAAGGGCCACGTGACACCAGAGATGGCTCCAGGCATGGCCACCACCCCTGGGCAGGGACCCTCAACTGGGCATGGCTAAGGAGAAGCCATCCCAGCCCTGGCACCAAGAAGAGATGGGGCCATGGTGAGCTGGCAGTTGGCAACCAAAATAGGCAAACACAAAATGGAATAGTTGGGAAAGGGATCTGCACCAGGAGCAGCTCCACAGGCCCAGAACAGCAGAGCAGGATCTCAGGATGTTGCATGGAGTTCTGCATCCCCAAGTCAGGGATTTTTTGGTTAAAGATAAGAAAGCAGATAAATTTGATGTCCCTTTAGATCACCATGTGGTCCCCAAGTCTCTGCCCRAGGCCAGGACAGGGCTCAGAGCTCTGGAACTCACTGGGAATGAGCCACAGATTCTGGGATGGAACAGAAGCCCAGATTCCTGCCTCACTCTCTGCTTGGAGCCCATCTGATCCTGCATTATATCAAGGGCAGGTCCCCAGTCCCAATCCCGGCAGTTCCCACACTCCAGCACAGCCCACAGGCTCCAGGCTGAGCTCTATGACAATGTTTTACACCCGTTCTTGTGGTTAAAATTTCTTTTTTTTTCATCTTTTTTTTTTTTAAGTTCTCATTTGTTTTTCTAAGAAAAAGCAACCAGAAAATAATTCRGAGTTTATACAAAACATCTTTACATTATTTCTTCCAAAAAAGACTAGTATTTACACAAACAAAAGGAGGGGAGGAGGAAACAAAAAAATTTWAAAAAAAATTTAAAAGGGAAAATCAACCAAATTTCAATGCTTTTCAAGAAAAGAACCCGAGGGACACACTCTGATCCAGGACCCAGCAGCCCGAGGTGCTCAGCAAAAACCAAGAGTTCTGATTTCACCCTTTCTTCACATATTTACAAGATTTTGCAGCTGTTCCCAGCAGCAGGAGTGGGACTGATGGAGACCTCAGCTGGGGAGTCATCATGAGAAGCCCCCAGCACTGTCAGATCACTTTTGGTACAACCTGTGGCCAGACTCTGTCCCTTCTCCACCAAAACCAAACCAAAACTACATTGTCCCCTCACTTCCCCCTCCACTCCGGTCACTATTCCTAACGGATTCCACTGTCACTGTCACCATCACCACAGCCACCACCACCCAGCCAGGGCTCTTCCCACTTGGGGAAACACAGCCTAAGGTTTGGCAGAGGGAAGAGGGAAGGGATTTTTTTTAAGACACAATTCTCTGGGATTTCCCCATCGGGGAATGGGGGTCCTGGTGGGGGCRGCTCCCAGGCCAGGATGGGCAGTGGATCCCACAGAGGAGAGAGGGATGGAAGGTGCTACACAGGGGAAGCAGTGCTGGGATGGGGAATAGGGGGAGCACCCACTGGGGTGCATCTCTCCCGAGGGAAGCAGCCGGTTTGGGGCCCTGGAAGCAGAACCACCTCAGGATGCCAAGGGCAGGAGGGGAGCTGGGACACCTCGCTCCACTCCAGCCCAAATTCCTGCCCTAAACCCAACAACATGGCACCACAGGATGCTCCCATCCCGCTCAGGGCCAAACCCCAGCGCAGCAGCCGGGCCACCAGATCCCCCCRGGGCCACCGGGTCCCCCCAGGTCACCAGATCCTCCCAGGCCACGGGCCCCTGTCCCTGCTCTGCCCCCGCCCCCGCCCGCTCCTTGTCAAGGCACTTTAGCAGAGCAGCTCCCTCGCTCTTTGGGCACTTCCTAACGCGGGATTCGGGGCCCTGGGGACAGGCGGGAACAGCCCAGGCGGGAACAGCCCCGCCGGCCCCACTCCTGCTCCCTGAGCAAAAGCAGCTACTGCTGGAAGGAAAAGAAAGTGAGGAAGGGGGGACAGCCCGAGGACAGGCAGTGACAGGGCACTGCCAGCCCTGCCGGGCTCACTGGCATCAGCCGTGGTGCTGGCGGCTCCTCCCAGGAAGAGGAAGCTGGGAATGATCCCACCAGACAGGCTCAACCCCTTCCAGCTTTGGGTGGGAGATGGGCAAGGCAAGGGCAGGGGAGCCCGGGCTGGGGACCCCCAGGAGGTGGCAGGACAGGGAATGCTCCTGCACCAGGAGCAGGGCAGGGAACAGGCACAGTGAGGCTGGTCCCCAAAGCAGGTCCCACTGAGGGGCACTGSATTCTTCAGGTAAACCAGGAGGGTGGAAAAGCCTTTGGCTCAGCTCCCAGCCAAGCCAAGCTTGGTGCTCCAGCCTCTTGGGGGCTTCCAATCCTGAGCACCAGCCTCCTCCTGACACTCCTGGCACAAGCTGCAAGTTGGGAACCTTTGTTTTCCAGTTTTCCTTTCCAAGGACAATCACCTGCAGTATGCCCAGCTTGGGAGAGGGCTGCAGCTTCCCCCTGCCACCCCCTACTTTGCTTCCAGCAGGCTCAGCCCCAGCCTGATGGAAAGCCAAAGGCTTTTTTCCACAGTGGGATGCTCCAGAGGGGTTGGGAAGAGCTGCCAGGACATGGCTGCTCCACGTGGGGCAGGAGCAGTGTCYAGCCCCTCGCGCACTGAACGCTTGAGACAGGGTGGAGATAAAAATTTTTTTTCTTTCTTTTTATAAAGAGACTAAAACAAGAGTCAACAGCTACGAACACAAAAGTTTCCAGGGGCAGTGGGGGGAGCGGGATCTGCCCCGTGGCCGGCAGGATGACGTGCTGGAAGGAGGTGATGGCGTGTGCCCAGAGGTGGCGGGCCGGAGTCCCGCCCGGAATTCACAAAAATAAAAATGTTACAAAAAAATTAAAATAATTATWATAATAATAATAATAGTAGTAGTAGTAAATCGGGTTTGCCAGCTTCCTCCCTGCACAGTTGTCTGTATCTTGGCACCATGGCAAAGCATCCTCCTCCTCATCCCCTCGCTGCTCCTGGGACCGAGACCCCGGCKTYGCTCCAGGCTCCGGGACCCAGCGGSGCTGGCGGGCACTTCCCACAGGCCCGGAGGGGTGACGCGGSGAAATCCCAAACCACAAAGGGGAGGTGCAGTCTCCGGGTTTGCCAGCGGTGTCCCGAGCACAGAAAGGCACGGCGCCCGCCCCCCACGGCCGGCCACAGTCTGGAGAAGAAGAGGAGGAGGCTGAAGGCTCACCCTCACAGTCTCGGGATTACAAAAGCTGAGAACTACAAAACTAAATACAAAGGGGAGAATCAGCACGTGAGCGTGGAGCCCTCCGCTCCCCGGCGCCGCTCCCGGCGCTGCCCACGCTGTGCCGGGGCGGGGGGAACGTTTYGCTTCCTCCCTGCGGCGCCAGCCCCGCGCCCGGCGCTCCCGCGCTGCTGCATCGGCCGTTCCCAGGCTGCTCCTCACACCTTGTAGTAAATGTTGGCTGGGCTCTGCGGGGGCATCTCCTGCACGATGTAGACGGGGTGCCCGTAGTCCCCGCTCACCTTCTCGTAGTGCGGGCAGTAGTTGTTCTCTGTAGTCCGTAAGGGGATGATGATGTCGCTGGGCTCTGAGCCCGCGTTCCCGCTGCATTTGGGGCTGGCCAAGGTGCTGAGGGACAAGGCTGCGGCTCGCTGCTGCGTGTGCTTCCGGTGCCGCTTGCGGATCTTGATCAGGAGCACGACGAGGAAGATGATGATGAGGATGAAGATGACGCAGCCGGCGCCGATGGCCGCGAACACGGCCACCTTGGAGCTCAGGAAGCCATCGCTGGGACCTTGGGTCTCTTGGCCGTCCTGGTTGACGGAGCCTGCAAGGCAAGGGGAGAGATGGGGGTCAGAGAGGCAGCAGATCTGTGCTCTGTCCATGCATGGATCACACCTGTGGACCAGGGGGATGAGTTGCTCATTGGAGCCCCTCTCTGTCCCCCAAACTCAGCACAACATTCTCCTGCCGTGCTCCCAAGGAGGGGAGCCCCTCACCTCCAASGGGACAGCACTTGGTCCCCACCTTCCCACCCCAGTCAGACCCACACATCCCTGGGAAGGACTGGGCAGGGCAGGCAGGAGCCCCAGGCATCCACAGAGGGGGCACCACATGCCCTGTTCCCCATCCTGCACCACTGCTCCCCTTCCCTTCTCCCAGCCTATGGAGCAGAGTGTTGATTGTGTCCAGGTGACACCATTCCAGACCAGGATGCCCTGGTGAATGTGGACTCTGACACCCAGAGCCCCCCAGTCTCCAATTACTGACCCCTGGGCCAGGGCAGCTGCAGCCCCTATAGGGGCAGTGCTCAGATGCTGATCCAAGAAGGAAGAAAAGAAAAACTTCCCAGCTTCATCTGATTCCACTTTGCTCTCAGAGGGGTCAGGAACTCAGGAAACCACTTTCAAAGTGCTCTCACACCCAAGGACCTCACCTCCTCCAAGCCCTCTCAGATGTGCTGTGAGGAACACATGGGAGGAGGAGGAGGAGGAGGAGGAAGAGTGCTGAAACAGCACTTCTCTGCCAAGCTCTGCCAGGAGCTGGGCAAACAAACCCAAGCTGCTCTGCAGCCTGAGCTTAGGACAGCAGAGATGAGCACAACACTTAAAGCAAACCCATCCAGATCCTGGATCTGGAGAGTCTGGTATCCCTTCAATCCAAGCAACAAGCTTTAACTTGGAGGTGCTTCACTGGCCCCATGGTAGGCAGAGGATCCCCATCCCTCTCCTGGGGATCCCTGGAATACCCACCTGGCTTGCCGGGCTCCTCCACTGCCGGGACCTTGCTGCGCGGGCTCTGCGTGACGACCTTCACCGTGTCATCCGACTCCTTGCTCGGCCGACTCGTCGTCAGCTGCTCTGGGATCACCGCRTTGGGATCTGGGAAAGGGGAGAGGAGGGATGCATGAGAAGCCTTGGTCCAACCTGGAAGGCAGCAGCTTGTTCCCCCCTAAAGAAGTGCTCCCAGTTGTCAGCCACTCTCATGGGGTATAGGAGCACTGGGAGATGCTGAGAGCAACAGAGCAAGGCTGAGCTGCTCCAGGGCTTGTGGGAAGCAGGTCCCCACCCTAATTCCCTGGTTTGCTGTTTTCAGAGCTCCCGTGCGTGGGCTGGGACAGGTTTCTTGCTCGGGCAGCAGGAGGAAAGGAAGGGAAGGGCAGGCAGGAGGCCAAGGCTGCAGCAGAGCTTTGCCTGTTTATTATAAATATTGGCCCCAACGTGCAAACACAATAATGAAAARCAGGATCGGGAGCTGCGCATCCAAATCAGGCCCGAAATGAGGCCGAGGCATCAATGGGGCTGGGAAGTGGCTTGGGATGAAGGTGGTGGGGAGCAGGAACTGCAGGAGAAGAGTCTGTTAGTGATATCCCTGCTCTCCCACTGTCACCAGAGTCCCCACAGCCTGGTGGCCTCCAGAGCTGAGAGCCACCAAGCCAAATCCCTGATGCCTGGCCAGCTACAATCCCCCCTTGGACGGCCAGGAAATCACAGGGGCACTGCCTGTGCCAGCCCCCTGAGACACTTGCAGGGCTCATGGGTCATGTGCTGAGCTCACTTCCCGCTGGGATATGGCCCACGAGGTAACCGGGAACAATTGCTCCCTTTCAATCCCAGTGCTCCGCACATGCGCCATGTTGGCGGGAGGAAAAAGGCAGGAAGAAAGATCCTAAAAACGAAATTCTGTTGAACTAACCCAGGAGTGCGCCCAGGAGCAGCTGGCCTGGCCTCAGTTTCCCTGGAATCTTGAACTCCCACATCCCCYAGAGGAGCAGGGACCCTGGTTCAGAGGGCAGCAGGAGACCCCAGGGAGCAGGAGGACTCACCCTGCCCCACTTTCATGACRATCTTCATGGAGCGTGTCTGGCAGACCCCTCCTTCCCGGTTCTCCAGGCCATCCAGAGTGCCGTTGGAAGTGGCTGCAAGAAAAGAGAGGGAATGTTAGACAGGCTCCTAGGAGCTGGAAGGGCACTGCTGGGCAGCTCTCTGCTGTTCCCTGGCATTACTGYGCAGGTCCTCACTGTCCCCTGGCACTGCCAAGCAGGTCCCAGCTATGCCCTGGCACTTCCTAACCCAAGGATTCACTCCTGACCCCCCATTACAGCCATATCTTCACACCCCAATCCAGAGCCCTCTGAATTCCCAGCTCCTGCTCCTTCCAAAGCTGCCTGCAGCAGTGAGGACATGATCCCTGCAGCTTCCTCTCACTGCCACATCCACACAAGTGAGCCATTCTCCACGCCTGCACCCTCCTCCCCCTTTAATTCCTGGATAATTTCCTTTGCTCCTGGTGCAGAATGGGAACACTTGCATATGCACAGTTTAAATTATACATCTCTAATTACACCCTGTGCCTCGGTGAAGAATGTAAACTCAGAGCCCCAGTGGACTCCGGGGGTTCTAATTGCAGGGCAGAAGTCACTTAAATTCACATTAACTTTTCACTGGAGCCGGCACAGAGTTTTCAGCCCTTGGATCCCATGGGAGCACAGGGAAGATTCCCCCATCCTCCAGCCCTCTGCAGGGCTCAGGGCAGGGGGGACACAAGAGAGAATAAACCCAAACACAAGGATTTCAGGATTAAGCACCTAAATGCAGATCTGCTAAACAAACTCAAAAACTGGTTTCTGATCCCACCGGGGCCCTGGATGTGGCCACTGTGCCTGGCATGGAGCTGAATCTGCCCAGGGACCAGGATGGTTCCCACCCCATCACCTCCCTCCATCACAGCAAACACAAAGCATCCCAGTGCTCCACCAAATCTAACCACAGGGATCAATTCACGCAGGGAAGCAGGGAAACCTGGGAGGAGCTCAGTAACAGCTTGGGGATGGCAATGTGATGGAGAATCATGGAGTCCAGGGATAATTTTCCAGACACAAGGCAGGACTTGGCCAGCACAGTGCAGCCAACACTTCCCAGAGCCTCAAGYCAAAGCTCAGCCCCAGGGTTTCAGGTTCCCTGCGCAGCCCAATTCCTGCCTCCATCCTGCAAAAAAAGCTGGTCTGGGAGGGCAGGTGACTGACAGAAATTTGGGATGAATCCAYTGGACCCTGCTGGGTGTTGGTGAGGGGACAGGAAGAGGCTGGACTACAGAGCAATGAGGCACCCAGCAGGAGGTTGGGTACCTCCATGAGCCTCCACGCTGGGATAAACTGGAAAGCACACCCAGACCCCTCCAGGAAGCAGGCTCTGAGTCCRTCAGCTCTTTCCAAACACCTCTGTGCAATCGAGGCTCTCGCCTGAAACCCCAGCAAATGTTTTCCTAATCAGAAAGTCCTTGGGCCATTTGCTGAGTTTACACCTCTCCCACAGCAGGGTCCCCCCTGCCAGCGGCTCCTGGGATGGAGCTGTGCATCCAGCTGGGATGGTGCATCCAGCTGGGATGGTGCATCCAGCTGGGATCTGCTGGCAGCCCTTCCAACAGCAGCACTGTCAGCACCAAGCCCCACGCAAATGCCTGGGAATGTGGAGAAACGCCCCTGACAGCCTGCACGAGTTCTCTGGAATCCAAACAGGATGGACCTGTGCTCAGACTCCCCATAAAAACACATCAGGAGTGAACTCCAGCAGAAGGCTCGGCAGCCCAGTTCTCCCAGGCCGGAGGCGCCGGTYTGGGGGTGAAATCAGCAGGTACATCCCTGCTCACAGCCCTGAAGCAGCTCCTTGAATTGTTTCCCAGCTTCCCAGCTCCATGCCATGGGTTGTTGCATCTCAAAGAGACTCATCCATCGAGGGAGAAGGCAGCAGTCCGTAAAAACCAGTCCCTGTGAGGCCTCACGAGGTCTGATTTATAAATAATTAACTAATTATAACAAAATGTGGTAACAAGCAAGCGTGGTTCAAGTGGGGGAAACCAGAAGACTCCACAAAGGCAGCAGTTTCTCCAAATAACTATGAAGACATTCCATCCACATASAACAAAAAATATTAAAGGTCCAAAGAGGACAGAGGGAGCAGCTGGAGCCACAGGGATGGCAGCTGGAGCCACAGAGATGGACRAAGGGACACAGCTGAGCATCCTTCTACTCACACCACACTTGGACACAAAGTTTCTTCTTGTTCTAGCCAYGGAAATGATGAGGGAGAAAGTAGCTTTGAGAGGGAACCATGTGGAAAAATGAAACAGTTGCTTGAGGGAACAAAAAAGGGGAAAAACATTTGTAAAACCCACAGTGATGGTCTTGGAATGGCCTCTGGAAACAAGGACATGAGCTTCCACATTCTGTGTAAATCCACAATGGGCCAGAGAGAAGCTGGAYGCTCTATGCAGCTGGCTGGGCTTCCAAAAGTCAAAATCCTAAATCCCCAAATCCATCCAAATAGTGCAGAGTCCAGAGAGTCGGATGTGAACATGTAGGGCAGGGTGATGTGAGAGCAGCAGGTCCCTGATCCATCGGGAAAGGCTCCTCCAGTGCAATTCCCTGTGAAGCTCAGCCATGAAGAGCTGCTCCTCCCGCTCTGTTTCCTGCTTTCCCAGCGGAAGAAGCTCCAGCAGAAGGCTCCAGGCTCAGCTCAGCCCAGCTCCAGAGGATCCAGACTGGGATCTGTGTGGCACTTGATGGATTCCTCAGGTACCTGTGCCAGTCTCTGCCATGGTTAGGGTGAGCTGCAGTGACACCACCAATCCTCAGCGGCCGATGGAATCCAGAGTCAGCAACGCACAGAGGAAAATGTTAAATCCACAGGCACGGCTGCAGGAGAGCTGGGAGAGCCCCGAGCTGCAGAGAGGCAGCTGCAGGGCAGCAGCAGGAGSCAGAGCTGTGACACAACGAAGGAAGCCAGGCAGGGAGCTGGGAATAGCCATGGAATAGGAAATGGCAGGTCTCAAACAACACTGTCACCTCCCCATGCCACACCAGCAAGGCTCAGTCCAGGCAGACCCAGCAACACTCAGCACACAGGAGCATTCTCCTGCCTTATTCCATTTTGGATGGACKCACAGGTTGGCTGTAGGACTGGGAGAGCAAAAATAACCTCTGGCCAGTGACTTCCAAAGGCTGACTTCCAAAGGCTGCTCCCAGCCCAGAGAGCCATCAGATGCCTCTGCCCTAATGGAGCATTAAGCCCCGGGCTGCTGAGTGATGAGGATTTAACAGTGATACCATTAACCATGTAATTGCTTGTCAATTTAGAGGAGATGCTCAGCCACCATGGAAGCCAGGCAGGACCACCACTCCTGGAATCCCACACGCCCATCCAGCCCAGTGACACACACCACGGAGCTGGGACAGATGGCTGAGATCCCCAACAACCCCATGGTCCCGTCTCCAAGCCAGCAATGCCATGTGCTGTCCCTGCTGCCTCCCTAGCACCAGCASTCAGTGTTACCAGAGCTTTTCTCCCTCCCCTAAAAATATTTCAAAGGAGAACTCGGGTTTTGGCAGATGGGAGACGCTGGAAGTAATACCTGGCAAGAGATGAAGGCAAGGGTCTCTTAAATGGTCAGCCTTGGCCAGAGCGAGATGTTTGGTTTCTCTGCTGGATTCCCTCTAGCAGGGCTGCGTTATGATTTGGGCCCCAAAGCACAATTAATGTGCTGAGACTGTAGCGAATCCAAGTCTCTTTCCTTTTATTGCTCTTAATCACTCTTCCATCTGTGCAGCTCAGCCCTGCTCCAGCCCCAGCCAGGCACGGCGTGGCCGCAGCCCGGCCGCCATCCCCAGCACCCCCCTCGTCCCCAGACCTGCACGAGGTTCGTGTTTCCATCACCTCAGGAGATGTGGCAGCATCCCACCGGTGACCCACAGCCTGACCCCCATCCTGCCAGGACCACGGGGGCAAGGGGCAGCTTGCAGAGCAGCCTGAGCCCAGCCTGGACACCCCTGGGCTGAAAGCCCCTCCTGGCACAGGTGAAGCCCCTACAGATCACCCTGGAGATCCACYTCCCACATCTCTGATGTGCTTGGACACGGCAGGAATCCACGAGCAGACTGCACTTCAAATAAAATCCCAGCTCCTGCCACCTCCCCTCTCYAGGTCTTTCAAGCTGTTTTACACCCCCTCGGTACCGACACAGAGGTTGCACTGGAGCCCAGCCCACCACGGGCACTGAGCTCCTTCCCCCCATCCCAACCAGGGCTGGCACCCCAGGGGACACGGAGCCACTTCCAGGTCACGGAGCAGAGGCACCCGCCTGCTCCACTGCACATCAACTCCCTGGGGCCGCCGGGGAGCACGGCTTGGTTACAGCCCCTGCTGCTCCTCCTCCTTCTCCTCCTCCTCCTCCTCCTGCTCCTCCCAGGCATCAGGGCCACGCAGCTCCGGCTCAGGGCATCCCATTATCGGTACTATTAATATTAATATTAATATCGGTGTCTCTTCCTAGCCAGCCCCACTGGGGGGACACGAGCCCCCCACCCCGCACACACCCCCCAGCCCCTCTCCTGAGCTCCAGCACACTGGCTGGGGCTGCTGCCAGCGCCGGGGCAGGGGCTGTGCGGAGGGAGCCCACCCCACGCTGTCACACTGCCAGCGGGGCCGGCAGCCGCCTTCCAGCCCTCTCCCAGCCCTCTTCCAGCCTTCTCCCAGCCTTCCCGAGGCAGCTGCGCAGGGAAGGGGCCCTGCAGCCCCTGGAATGCCTGTGTGAGCCAGCCCGGCCCTGTCCCGTCCCCGCGCAGGAGGCGCAGGAGGTGCAAGGCTTGGGTTTCACAGCCACTCCTGCCAGCTCCAGAGCTGCTCCGGAGCTGCCCCAGCCACACGGTCCGGCACGGAGAGAGAAGGGCCGTGGGGCTGGGCCACCGGCACCGCTGACCGCGGGAGGGCCCCTCTGCTCTCCTCCCTGCCATCAGGGCACTGCCACGCCATGAAGCCATGGGGATYGCTGCGTCCCGCCCCACAGCTGTGCAGGGCAGGTGAGGAGCCTGTCGCTGCAGCAACTGGGAATCTGGCCATCCCATCCCACACTCCCTGCTCCAGCTAACACAGTGGGAAAATCCCCAGTTCAAATGCACTGCTGGAAATAGGAGTGAAAACCATCATGTGGGGCTTGGCTGGGATGGGGTTTGGCTTTCCCTGGTCACGGTCAGCACCTCCAAAATCAAATTAAAAGGTTAAATTAGCCCCATTCCTTACAGAGAGCAGAGGGACACACACAGAGCTGGAAGAAGGRAGGACATCGTCCACCACACTCATCCTCACCACCTACAGTTCCACTCTCTCCCACTCTTTCCTGGGGCAAAGGGAGAACAGGCAAACACTGAAGTATCCACAGGAAAAAGACACTTTAACCCAAGTAATGCTTAAGTGAAAAGCTAATTTCCCATTAAAACAGCTTTCTGGTGGAAAATTATAACCAGCTCTAATTAGTATCATAATTAAGAGTCACTGCTGGATGGCAGGGAACCTCATCCAGGCTGGAAAGCACATCTTGGCTGCAGGACCACAGCTTGGTGACTCACTCAAGCCCTTTATCATCAACACTGTCTGTATGGATGAGCTGTGGAAACTCCCAGTGTCCATCCTGCCTCCTGCTCAGCTCAGGAGGACCACAGCCCTAAATAAACCCTTTGTCTTCAGGTCTGTCCATCCCTTCCAAAGAAAGAGCACATCACTGGGAGAGGAAGGTGATTTGTGCAATTTCTGTGGTCACCCCAAGCAACTGGAGACAGGTCAGGATGAAAGTGCCACAAAATTCCCCACCTGATGCTCTGCCAGAGTCATTTGTGGKCCCTGCTGGGAGCAGGAGGGGAGGAAAGCACTTACTGCCTTTTAACAGGGGGTAAATCTCTCCTGTTAGGCAGCAAAAYCTCTGGAGGATGACTGAGAAATCCTTCGGGAAGGGGATGGAGTGCCATCCCTCAGCTGCAAGGCCAACACCAGCTGCCCACCTGAGCTCTGGCTCCATCCACACTCCCAGGGGCTCAGAGAAAACTTCAGGTGACCAGGGACAGAGGCTGACAGGGTGACAGTGTGATGGTGCTTCCTGGAGCTCCCAGTGAGCTCTTGGTCTGAAAGACAGCGTCCACCATCACCAGCATCCACCACCACATCCCAGCACTCACCATTACAGACTCCTCCACACCAGTTCAGAGCTGCAGTGATGCCAACAAGCCTCTTCCCAGCACTACAGGAGCAGTGGATTGCAMCAGGGACCCCAGGAGAAAAGCCCAGGGAGAGGGTCTTGATGTTATGGTTATTTAAAAAAATATGCCAAGGAAGTAGTTGCCTGCACTTATCCATGCACAGCTTCCCAGCCACACCAGCATGCCAGGATTTGTTTCAATTCCTCATCAAGCTGAAAACTCACGCTGCCTTAAGAGTCTCCTACTCAACATTTAATCCAAAAGCAGCCAAGCTAAATCGCTTCCAGTGTCCCAGAGGAACTCCTCAGAGGTGWCCAGCACTGAAGAGCCAGGTCCACCACAATCCATGCAGCTGCAGCTCCAGGAGATGCCCTGGAATTTGCTGCAGACTTGGCAGGAGGAGCAGGGGCTGGAAGAGACAGAGTGAGGAAAGGAAAGAGGAGATACACTAAAAAATCTGTTTTGGCATGAGCCTCCCACCACACCAGAGCAGGATCAGGCAGGTGATGCAAGGGGAGATGCCACCTCTTCACTGCCATCACCTCTGCCATCTCTACTGTCACCTCCGTGCTCAGGAGCACTGAGGAGTTAAACATGTTTTGTTTTCTCCTAATGGGTCGTGACAATGTTAAAGGGGTCGTGACAATGATAGAGATGCTCTTGCCAATCATTTCTCCTGGGGAAGAGCATTCTCCTGGGATGCAGCCAGCCCAATTCCCCAGGCAGACAGCACCAGTGCCCAGCTCCAGAGCCCTTTGCTGTGCCAGGGCTGTAGGYAGAGCTGGGCTGCCCAGCAGGCAGGGAGATGAGTGGGCATGGGGTCCCCTGGGTGGGTGGCTACGGCAGGCAGGGACCCCTGGGCGGGGGTTTGTGGCAGGCAGGGCCCCCCTGGCCCCAGAGCAGATCAAAGCACGGGGTATTTACCTCCCGGCCGGGCCCGGGACACCGGCCCTTTCTGAGGGGGCTTTTCATCCCTATTAGGGCCATGAAAGGCTGAGCCATGAGATCAGCTGCCAGGGGCTGTCCGGGGACAGCGCTGAGCCGAAAAGGTCAGGAGGGAGGAGGAGAAGAGAAAAGAGGCAGAGGCTTAAGGGACAGGGCTCAACAAAATCACATTTACTGTGGTCACGCTCTTCAGACAAGCCTGCAAGACAAGGAACCGCGTGTTGTCTAAGGGCCATTATTTGGGTTTGACATGGCCAGGGCCYGGGCTTTGAAGTCGGGAGCAGGACACCGTTAGAGCCATTTGTGTCCAGCCAGCAGCTCCCACGCAGCATCACCATCCCCTGCCAGCGGCTCCCAGCAGGATGGGGATGGGGATGGAGGAGCAAAGCCCCAAAACCAGATGGATGCCACCAGGCCGGCTCTGCTTGGCCCGGGTGTGTCGCAAGCTGGGCCCCTTTGGGTGAAGAATGAGGAAGCTGCTTAATTGGAGTTTTATCAGCAGAAGTTCACAGCTCCCATCATGGCATCAAACGGCCCTTGGGCTTTCAACTCCCCTCCACCAAACAAGTTGTGGGAAGGAGTATGAGGAGCACATGAAAGTGGCCACATTCAAATGGCATCAGCAAAGAGCTGGCAGGCTGACAAAGCCCCCCCTGGCACAGCCCCCAGCCCAAGGAACCAGGGAGGGAATTATCAAATCCCAAGGAATGCAGGAAGGAGCGCGAGCGGCTCTGCACACATGCACTGGCACGGGCTGAAGGCTTCCCAAACCAACGGAAGCTGGAGGAGCACAGCCAGAAAAGCGAGTATGGCAACGCGTCCCAAAAAAGCTCCCGAGGAGGAAGGATGATCCTGGCAGCTGGCAGGGTACAGGTGACCCCCTTCCTCTTGCTGAGCTGCAGGAAAACGCTGACAGAGCGTGGTCCGGGGACGAAGCCACATCGCAGCAGCMGTGATGGTTTACAACAAATAACTCTTGCCAGGTTAAGACTAATTGCATCTAAAAACAGAAATGCAAGACAAGGGCTTTAACACAACACTCAGGGTAATAGATCCGCTCTCACTGCATCGCGCTGCCAAAAAGCGTTGGATTGGATTACGGACGTTATTACATCAAAAATGGATTGAAGGGCTTAAGGACTCACAATAAACAGCAAATGTGTCGGATTTATGAGGAAACATCTACTAGACCTTGCTTTTCCTTCAGCATTGTCATCAAACAAGGGCTCTGTGCTTTAAAGATGCTCATGGGACAGGTCGGACACTGAGGAAGAACACCCGGAAGAACACCTCAGCACCACCACCACCACATCTGCAAACAGCTGCCTGGAGTGCACCCTGAGGCTGAGCGAGSCTTGCCTGGGGTCTCTACACCCCACTGAACACAGAGGGGCTGCCCGGACCACCACCAGCCCCAAAAAACAGAGAAGGAGCTGGGAACTATGGGAGTCCATCCAGTTCCAACCCTGCCATGAGCAGGGACACCTTCCACTACACCAGTTTGCTCCAAGCCCTATCCAACCTGGCCTTGAACACTTCCAGGTATGRGACATTCCAGGGATGGACTAGGTGACATTCAACAGTTCCTTCTAACACAAACTATTCCTTGATTCTCTGATCCAGAGCTCTGGGATAGCAGGAAGCCACTCCGGGAGCTCCTCCTCACGTCACCCTGCTGCCAGGACATGGGGATTAATGGATCTCTATCCAGGCACCTCATTACCAGAGATAGTAAAACTGGAGCAAGTTCAAAGAGGAGCAGCAAACGCAATTAGGAGCTGGAGTGAATTAGGAGGGGAGGTGGAGGGAGCTGAACCTGCAGGGCTGGATAAGTCATGGTGGAGCTGGAGCTGCCCACGACATCCCAGGAGTGCAGGCACCAGGCAGTGGGGAGGCTATTCCGGCGGGAAGTATTTTGAAGGGAGGGCACAGGACACTGGGGACAGGGAATCACACCAAGACACTAAAGGCAAGCAGAAAAACACCCAGGAGACCCAGGGATGGAAGCAATCACAGCACATCATGATATAAAACACACAATTCCCAAATTCCCATCTCCTTCACCCTCTCAGCACTTCATCCTGAGTGCCCACGTCCTGCTGGAGGCCCATGTGTCCCCTCCGTCTCCAGTGGAGACCTGCAGGCAGATGCTGCTGCATTTTGTTCATTATGGAAAGCTTTATAAATAAGCATCACCTTTCCTTATCAATCCCCAGGAGCAAAGATGCTTTTAAGGAAAGCCTGGAGCTGGTGTGGAGGGGGTCAGTGTGAGGCTCTAGAGAGGACGGGGACAGGGAACAGCAGCTTTCAAAAGCCTTTTCATTGCTAAGCCGAGGGCTGAGGCCATGTCCCTCCGTGATAAAAGTGTCCCTAAACAAGGCTTGGCATATCCAAAGCGATGGCAAGGAGCAGTCCTGAATAGAGGGACCCTGGGAAGCCCCCCAGCTCCGGTGAGGAGGTTTTCCAGCCGCTGGGGAAGGTGGGGGATGAGTGGCACACGCCCTGCTCCCCTCGGCTCCGGCGCTGCTTCCCCGGCTTAGAAATGAAAAGGGAGAAAAAAACCCTTTTGTGTGTCCAGGCAAAGCTTGGGGAAAGGGAGGGGAGAAAAATTGGGGGGGAAAAAAAAAAAGACAACATGTGGGTGGTCTGCTCAGGAGACTTTTGACTTTGTTTTTTTGGCTATTTTATTTCTTGGCAGAAAGAACTCCTGGGGCTGCTCAGCAGAGGGTATGGCCAGATCACAGGAGCATCCTCAGCCCACCCAGGGGCCAAAGTTCAGCTGGCAGCTCCCAGCTCCGAGGGGT
Organism: Cardinalis cardinalis; assembly: GCA_014549065.1. NCBI lineage: Eukaryota > Metazoa > Chordata > Aves > Passeriformes > Cardinalidae > Cardinalis > Cardinalis cardinalis. Next base: position 50,937 of record JACDOX010000439.1, on the reverse strand, counting down.
TTCGCATCAAAGCTTGGAGGAGTCAAGAGAAATTAAAGTCAGAAACGGTCCAAGGCAGGGGCAGAGGGCACTGCCGGCCCCCTGAGGAGAGGGGGGGCCTCCCACAGGGATTCTCCAAGCACCCCGCTCGCTGCATCCCTATATAGCCTGAAACCGGGAACAAGAGGATAAATAGGATTTTATATTAAAAAATGAGTTTAAAAGGCTCAGCCCAACATCCAACGGGACKCACAGCCGGGATTTCCCAACCTGGGCTATGCCATCTTTGCAAAATCCCGGCTGCGTGTCCCGTCGGATCCGCAGCGAGCCGGAGCCGGTCACCTGCAGTGACCCAGGTGTGCTGGCAGCCGTGCAGGGGAGCTGGCATCGGCTCAAAGCTGCGGGGGCCCCGCGGGAGCCGCGTTTGGAGTCGGCAATGCACCGGCGGCCGCTTGTGAAAGCACCTCCCAAAGCTCCGGGAGGTTGATTTTCACTTCAGTTTTCKTGTGAAATGCAAAACAGCTCCTTAAAATTTGGGTAATTCAGAGGCTGTAAATCCTTCTGCCTCCACCTTCCTGATGGACTTGGTTACCATATGAGGGATCCCATATTTCTTCTTCTCAGTGCTTTGTTCACCTCCTAAGCTTGTTTTGGGGAACTTATTTGTCTTTGAGGGCTCTTTGCAGCCTGAGAGTCCCACGGGCTGTAGCTCAGAGGACCCCAATTTCAGCCCTTATTAGCTCGATAACCATGTCAGTGCTTGAACTTGACCCCCGAACACAGAGGAGCCACTGACCAAGTGCATCTTGAAGCACTTGGCTGACCCAAGCCTGGCACTTTGGCTGATCCAAGCCTGGCACTTTGGCTTCTCTTCCAAGTTTTTGCCCACTGCAGGCAAAGCTTATATTCAATCAAGCTTTCCATCAGCTGAAGGATGGCAGAAGGGCTGAACTTTGCCATCCCAGAGCCAGCAGGCTGGTGCAGCTGTGCTAAGGGAGAAGGGAGCCTGCATGGGAGTTGTGCCAGAGGTTTTGGCATCCCAGCCCATCTGGGGTATCTGGACTGGAACCAGGGTGTCCTGCCCACAATGGCTTCAAAGCTGGTGCCCGTCAAGTGACACAGGACAGACATCCCCATGTCTGGACAGTGACCATTGTTCTGGAAGAGCCTGGCCCTGCCACAGTGACTCAGCCCTGCAGAGCCCACGGTCGCTGCCAGCACCGAGTCAAGCTGGCTCTGCAGGTTGTKGTGCCAGGTCGTCCCTACTGTCACTCCTCCTGTTAGGGAAACTTCCCTGGCTGACCATGCAGAAGCCACTTTGGCATCTCCACAGCCACACAGGTAACAGAGCCCCCTGCGAGCTCCTGTCACCACCCAGCAAAATTTGCCACGACAGAAGTGATGAGGGCTCAAGGCTGACCTGCCAGAGCCAGGCCCAGCTGCTTCCTCTGCATCAGGTTTATTCCAAATTACTCTGTAGCAAGATTCCAACAGCCCCAGCCAGGCTCGCTGGGGACATCCAGAGCAGCAGCCTCACCRCAGCACCACGCTACAGCACAGCCCCCCCGTCTCCACTGCCCGCCATGGCCTTGCTGCCCCCTCCCAAAGATTCCAGGCTAAAAATACCCTGTTTCCAGCCAGGAACACACGGCTCCCACGGCTGGGAGCTCGCTGCCACACGGGCAGTGACCCTTGTGCCAGCCGCTCGCCGCAGAGCCCACAGCACGCAGCGAGGGGAGCTGAGCCGTGGCCACCGTGCCCTTTGCAGTGCACCCAGCCAGGCGGGGACAGCCAGGCTGAGGAGGAGGGGAGGGGACAAAGAGAGAGCTGGCAGCACTGCCCAGACACGGCTGAGCTCCCCCTCTATCCACACCAGAGCAGGCACAGAGGGACAGATTTCTGTGTAACAATCCCTTGCACGCACAGACCACAGGCTCCAAGAAAATTCCAGCCTCTTCTCTCTCACCTCTATAAAATGCCATGGTGCACCAAGACACAAACAGAACAAGACAGTGTACAGAATTTTTCAGCCATTTCAATCATATCACACACTGGACACCACCAGCACTTCCCAGTGCTGGGGCTGTTCTTGGAGGCAACACCCAGGAATAAGGACAAGCATCACCGTTCCTCTTTCTCCCCAGCCCCAAAGCAAAACCCTGCAACACTTCCAGCAAAGATGTCAGCAAAAAATAGGCTCCAGTCATGACAGCACTCCAGGGCCAACCCCAGATGGGGATGTGCTCCTGCTCCCAGCCRTGAGCAACGCAGGGGACACAGCACAGCAGCCAGATAGAGACTGGTGACCCACTCGGCCAGTGACACATTCCTCCCCCTGCTCCCATCCAGCGGGACATATTTTCCATCCGTGTCAGCTCTCTGCACYGGCCAAGTCACACACAAGCGCCTGGTGACACTCTCCAGGCGCCCGAGCCCTCCCGAGCCAGGGCTGGCAGCGAGGAAGAGGGCGACTCACATGTGATGAAGTAATCCTGCTGCCGCTTGAATTCCAGGCCCATGTAGTTGGGGCTGAACTCCTGGAACTTGATGGTGAAGCGGATCTCCTGCTCGGGCCGGTTGCACGTCACCAGCACGTTGGGGTCCATGACGGTGCTGCAGGCATCCGCCTGCTCCTTCCTCACCAGGTACAGCTTGTAGTACTCGTAAGGCTTGGACGGCTCCGCCTTGGGGCAGATAATGTCCAGTTTATCCCCAATCTCTGGGTAGATGACCAGCCCCTTCCCAGTCATGAACCTGGAAGAGAGGAGGGCAAGAGGTTACCACGTGCTGGAGCAGAGGCCACACCAGCCCAGTCCACCCCACCCTGACACCATTTTTGTGCTTCAGCTCTGATGCTCCCCTCTGTAAGACAAGTTTTGACACTGAAAACAAGTTCTTCTCTTCCCTCACCAGYTCAGCCTGTTCATGGAGCCAGCACAGGCTCCTGCTGACAAAATCAGGGCTGGCTTGGGTCAGTCCCGCTCGCCAGCCATGATAAGGGTGGGCACCCTTCCTGGCCCCAAGCCTGGCATCCAACTRGGAATGAGTCTTCCCACAAAGGGCTGGGAGACGCCACGGCTCTGCCCGACGGCCAGGCAAGGAGCTTCCTGCAGGGACAGGCAATAATTAGGCATAGGGAGAAGTCCTGACAATGGGGTGAAGGGAGGGATCCCGTCCACGCCCCAGCTCCCTGAGGAATTCCTGTCCTTAAATGGAAGGGAAGGAAGCATCCTGCAGGACAACTTCTACTGAGCCAGGCTCAACAGCGTGCCCAGGAGCGTGGGAGGACCGGATGGAGAGGAGCAAGGAGGGAGGAAAGCTATTCGGGGCTGGAAGGCAGGGCATTGGGAAGGGTAGGAAGGCAAGATGCTGATAGTTAACATTCGGATCTCGTTATGGTGGGGCAAGGCACTGATTAGGATTTTTTCAGCGTGAAGGAGAGGATTAGGGCAGCAAGGAGGGAAGCAGCAGATCATCTACTTTGATGTAGGCAACTAAATGCATTCCTGATGGGAGATAAGGTGGGAATGGATTTTCCTGCAGAGTTATCTCTGCTGCAACTCCCTCACGTAATCTGGGCACGGCAAACGCAAAGTGAGCACTTTGCCATGCTTCCCCTTTTGCTCTCGGACACAGCCCATCCCTGTGCCAGCCCACCCTGGAGATTGGATGGGGCCGGGATACCTTCTCCTCCAGCCAGCTGCTCCGGCTGGAGCTGCAGGCTCCATGGAAGGAAGATCAAACACACAAGACCAACCTGCTCTGTGGCTMCATGCAAGTCTTAGCAAGAAGCCACAGAGCTGGAACCAGCACCAGCCTTTGGCTGCAGGAGCCTAGCAGATCCACAGGCTGGGCTGGAGCAGGCAGGCGGAGCTGAAGCCCACGCACCCCCAAGTGCCCTTGGCACAGGCTCTGGAGCACAGTGCCAGCTGTAGTAACAGGCCAGACATGCAGACATCATCTGCACCTCGCTTGCAGCTTGCCAGGTCAGAGGAGCATCCCAGGCACCGAGAGTACGGCACAGGGATGGCAAAGCTCCACCAACAGAGCTGATTTAGAGGGGTTACAGGTCCATCCTCCCTGCCTGGCTGCAGCTCCACATCAGCTCCAGTAGTACCCAAAGCAGCACAACGGGGCAGCTGGGATCATCCCAACTCCAGCACAAGTGGCACAGCAGCACCTCGGCCATGTGAGGTTGCAGGGAATTTTGTACAAGCCATGATTCAGGCAGATGGTGACCAGGAGACAGTGGGAAACTTGGCCCTTGAGGGGCTTTAGGAATGCAGGTGGGATGCAGAGCCCACCTCCATCCCGGCACTGCCGTCAGGTGAGCCATGCTTCGCTTCACACTACCAAGTAGGTCACCTGGCCAGTGGCCAGCAGGCACTTCCAAAGGCTTGGGAGCGATAAAGGCTTCCCCACCCACGGCCAGAGCCCTGATGCAAGGCTGGAGCAGGAGCAGGAGGCGGGARCAGCCCCTGTCCCTCCCTCCCCGCCTGGCCGCAGACACGCAGCGCAAGTGAACACTTGCACGGGTTCCCACCCCGAGAGGCAGCTGGATCCCACACTCCTTTCTCCACGGTTGGGCTGAGTCAGAGGCTTACTGGCACAGGATTCTGGAGTGACTCAAGCTCCCTCCTCCAGCTCCTGCCAGCTCCCTCCTGCCCAGAAGATGCCAAACAGGAAGCCACAAACAAGTCAAGCAGATGTCTTGCACCGCCGGAGCAGGAGGAGAAGGCTCCTATCCACCCTCATCTCCATACCAGGAGGACCTATCACACCTCTGTGGCCAAAACCTTGGCCAACACCTGCAAACCAACCGGTCCCTGGGCCACCAGCCTGCTGGGATCAGGCCAAATGGATTTGTAAGCAGGGGAGGGGCCAYGAAGCAGCTGAGGGACCTGAGAACCTCCCAGTACCACATCCTGCTGGCACCTCTTCATCTCAGGAACTTCAGGACCAAGGCCTACCTTAGGTTTATGTAAGGATAAAACAAGGAGGCAAATCCTTTCCACAAACACTCAGTCTCAGCTCCAGAAGCACACAGCTGCTTTCTGGAAATTAGCTCAACATCTTCCAGATACACACAAATATGGAGCAAGACAGAGCCACTTCTCTGTGCATGGAGCTTTTGCGCTGCTCCCTCCAACTGCTCTTCCCCACCTGCACACAGACCGTTTTCCCTATGTCCTCCAATTTTCCTGATTTTTTTCTCCTCCATTTCCCCTCTTCTCTAACAGCAGGGCTGTTTCCAGAAGACAGCCTGGGCAGCACAGGAGAGGAGATAAACCTGAGGCATGTATCTCGAACCCCTCATGCAGCTCTTCCAGCTTTTCACCACACACAGAGACTTTTATTTCCCCCAAAAATTCTGCTTTGTCACAAGAACAGCTTGTGATGATCGTCCTAGGGAAGACCAACAATAGCTCCCACTATGCCAAAGGCTGGTTCTCTGGGAAATTCTCCTTTAAAATACAGAGTGAAAAGCAACATTTATCACAAGAAAARGAGAGGAAAAAAAGGTCCAAAAATTGTCACATGCTGCCTGAACACAGGATTTCAGCCAGTGCTGGAGACAAGGTATTTTAGTTCCAAGAGATGGCTGAAGACAAAAAGGAATTACACTCTTGACTTGTCTTCACAAGGACATGTCTTCAGATTTATCTTAACCCGGAGGAGTGAACAGAGCAACTCTTAAATTAACAGGGAAATTCATCGTGCCCKCAGAGCACCCACTGTAATTTCAGAGAGGGAAGAGGGAATCTGCTGTTCCTCTGGAAAACACAGCTTGATTTCCCTGTTTTAAGGTGGGAAGGGAAAAAAAAAAGAGAAAAACTAAAACTTAGCTCAACCTTAAGGCTGAAATAACTCTCAGCATTAAGAATCACCCTCCTCTACCTTGCCCACCATGCAGGAGAAGGAGAATAATGGCTCCAGTTTTATTCCTGCCCCATCCCTGAAGTGTCCAAGGCCAAGTTGGTGCAAACTGGTATAGTGGAAGATGTCCCTGCCCATGGCAGGGGGTGGAAGTGGATGAGCTTTAAGGTGCCTTCCAACCCAAATCATTCTGGGATCCTGTGATTGGCACCATCACAAGTTCACAGGTAACATCCCAGCATCATTTCTCCTGGTGTCCAGGATGGTGGGAATGATTAACTACAGCCACTAAAGCTTAAAACAAGTATTTTTTGCCAGCTGAGCAGGTGGAGAGGGCTGGCAGCTTCATCCCTGAAAGCCCTGAGGTGATTTTTGGGTGGCATCCGTGGCTGCCCACCTGCAGAGCCAGGGGACCATCCCGGCCATCCCAGGCAGGCGTCCCCATCCCCAGCGCCTGCAGGCCCCCAGCTCCCGGCCCCGCAGGTTCCTCGGGAGCGATCAGGTGGCAGCGTCCAATTTCCTCATTGTTTCGGGAGGTGTTTTCTGATGGGAAAGGTGAAAAGGGGATTTGTGAGCCTTGTAAACCGATTCCTCTGAGTTGGGTAAACAACGGGAGCTCTGTTGGCAGCAGGATGCCGGGATGCCGGAGCAGGGAGATGGGATTAAAGTGCAGCCTCTCCCGTGACCTGAGTTGTGGAGCTGCTGGTGGGGCCCACAATCCCTTGCAGAGCCCCCCTTGGAGGTCCAAAATGCAGGATCTGATGGAGTGACTGGGGGCTGCAGGTGGGACCTGCTGGAAGGGCCATGGACTCAGCCAGGGCCCAGTGGTGCAGACATCCCAGAGAGGGTTTGCTGGGACAGGAGGAAGAACAAGCTAAGGAAGAAAATCAAGCAAGTTGGCCAGAGCAAGATCAGGAGTTATACTGGGAATGATACTCCCCTCCTTCACACCCCTCTCCCATGCAGGCACCTCTCCTCCATGTGGGCACACATGGATAGACATGGATGAGCCAACACATTCCCAGCAATCCTGCAGACACAAGTGTCCTGCAGACAAGTCATCTGGAATCTTAAAATCCAACAGTCCTTCAGCTCTTTGTTAGGGAACACCAAAAAACAGCTTAAAAATACAATTTTTTTWAAATAATAGGTTGACATATTTACCAACTGCTCTCCCCCTGGATCCAGGCATTCCTTGCACCGCATCAACCACACAATCTCTGGGGCAGCATCACCTTTCCCCACGTCCACAGCATACGATGCCCCTCACCTGRTTTCAGGCTTGGCAGAAACAGAACAACATTTCCCAAGAACCTTCTCCTCGGAGAAGATGTTCTAGCGCTGATGCTGACATACATATAAGATGACATATGCTAAATGCTGTTTGCTTCAAAGAAATCCAAAAATAACTGGATCTTACATGGAGGACGTGTACGTCTGGCAGGGAAGGCTGACAGTGCCCGGCAGAGCGAGACCTGCAGGAGCTGGGAGCTTTTCCTGGTGTCTGGGCAGCTGAAGCCCCCATGGGCCCAGCTCTCCACACCAACAGAGCATGTGAGTCCTTCCAGACGGATCACAGCTCCCATCCACCAGCAATCTCCTCAAGGAAGGGACRCAAAAGGGCCAGATCCAATAAAGAAGCCAAAGCTCTGTGTTCAAACTGGGTGTGGGATCCTGAAATACACTCCTGAACTCTGAGATTTGCTGGTGCCCAGCCACACACAAATCCAATCCTGCCCTTTCTGCCTCACTTGTCCAGACTTCCCTGAGCTGTTTTTCAGACCCTGATGTCACAGAGCCACATCACACTCCTGCCATTGGAGGGTCCCTGCACAGCACATCCAATGCTCCCTTGGTGACATCCAGCCGCCTCTGCCCTTGCCAAAATCTGAATTTTCATCAAGAAAGATAATTAAGAGGTCAGTAGTAAAAATTGGAACCTAATTTAGGTAAAGTGGGATGTCACAGGCCAAACAGCATTACCAGACAGCGACCACCACCACATGGTCCTCAGGAAGCTTGAGCTAAGAACATCACCCACCCCCTATCACAGGGACAGGTTCTCCTGCTGACACCAGGAGGTATCAGTGAGACAGAGCAGCCCCCATCCACCTCACTTCACCTCTCCAGAGCAGAAAACAATCAAACCAGAGGAATTACACCTAATCCCAAAAGCCCACCTGATCCCAGCACACCAGCAACATCCACAGCCCTTCCCCAAAGTGGTGCCAGTACACAAAGGCACAGCCCCTTTCTCCTATTTGACTCCCATTCAGCTCTTGGGAACAAAGATACTCCATGGAAGGAAGTTAATTACAAGTGGAATGAAAAGGTTCCTCCCTCTGTATCCGTCGCCTTCTCGCTCGTCCATCGCACCGCTCATCACCACAAGAGGGTAAATAGGAGCACACGAACCCCCACGCTCTCAGATCCCACTCCTTTCATGTGCTCCTCTATTATTAGTCTCCTTTAGAAGAGCCTGCCATCTTTTTTCCCCCTGCTAATCTATGGATAATTATTTTCCTTGCCCTTCAGCAGCCCTCTTCTATTTCTGCTCTATCCTTTTGGAGCCGAGGTGGCCACACAGAGCCAGCAATCCCAGGTATCTGAAAGCAGCTCATATCTCCTCCACTCCTTTGGTCTCTGCTGTTCAAGGAGATATTTTTCACCTTCCAGCCCCCCCAGCTTCTCACCATCCCTGGGAGAGGCAACAGCCTCTGCTGAGCYCCCCCAGGGCTGTCCCATCCAGTCCCCCTCCCAGATACACTCTAAGGCCCTTTTTTTTCCTCATCTCGGGTTTAATGAGGCCCATTCAACCCTCCCAAAGACAAAAGGCCCTTCTCGTTTCCAAACGGATTTACACGACGCATCAGTGAGGCATAAACGGGTCTCCATGGCAACGCTCACCGACCCCCCCAGCTCTGGGATGCCATTTTACAACTCTGCTGCTCCCCAAAACCCTTTTGTTGCTTCTCTGCCAGCTGGGAGGCTCCTCGCAAGCTGGTAACCCCCCCAGCTCACCCCAGGTGCCAGGGGGGACAATTTTGAGGTGAAGTTACAAGATGCCCAAGCCAGTGTCCCCCTGGCACAGACACCCCAGAAAGCTCYGCACTGTGACCGACTCCGGGTCATGGTCAAGCCAGGGTTGGGATGGAGAGGAAGGGATGGAAACACCAARTGCAGGGAAAAACAGCCCCTCTCTGCCCAGAAAGGGGGTGATGGCCAAGGCAGTGTGGTCTGTGCATGCTCAAACACCAGCCCCAGTCACAGCATGGCTTCCAGCATCTCTCCACAGGGAAACTGGTGACTCKGGGGATTTCCATGCTTTGGCAATGGCCAAGAGGCCACTCCAGTGCTTCACACAGAGGTTTGGCAAACAGGAGCCTCATGTTCAACACTGGACCATAACTCTCCACAAGCAGCCTCAAACACTGAAGGTTGAGACAGCACCTTGCTTACCCAGAGCAGTCATGGAAGCAGGGATAGTGAGATTCAGGGCACGTGGGATGCAGGGAATGTCTCACTGCAGCTCCCTGAGCTTTGCTCACATGTTGCAGTCACTGCCATAGCTCTGAAGACCAAGCCATTGTCCAACATCTGTGGAACACACCAGAGAGCCCAATTTTTCAGGAAAATACCCACCACTGCTGGGTTTCTCAAGCAGGAAGTCGGGAGCAGGATCCTGGTTTCAACTGCAAACCTGCAGCTTGTGGACAGGTCTGCTTTCCCCTCCTGCACTCCAGTTCTCCTACCACCAGCCAAGAGCAGAGGAGGGTTCCAGCTATCAGGATGCTGGGAGAAYAGGACAGCAGGCTTCAGGAAAGCTGGCATGGATGCTGTGGGATGCCAGCCACACCTCAGCACCCACAGCTAGCAGCTGCCACCACAGCTGGTGACATCCCTGGCCCCAGTGACTCAGCCMTCCTGTGCCACAGCAGGGCTGCAGGAAGGGCTTTCTCCCCGAGCTATCCCCATAATTACAGCATGGCCAGGGAGAGTATCCAAGAGCCAGACTCCCCACCAGCTCCAAGGAGGATGACAGATCACCACCACCAAAGGCAGCACCCACAAAAGGAAAATGCTCTCCTTTGTTCCATTGCAGGCTTGGCCAGGATGTATCCTGATGCCAGTCCATCACTTCCAGGAACAGCTGCTGACCACCCTCAYGCCCCAAGGAGGAAGAAGAAGAGAAGGGGGAGGAGAGGGAAGGCTCCCAGCCCTCACAGCAGCCGGGCCTGCCAGGAGCAGCCATGTGCTGCTCCATCCTCCCAAGTCCGCGCACGCTCCGTGCATTCAGACACTGCACCCGAAATATCTCAGTGCAAACCTAGCGAGGGGGGGAAACAAAACCTGCTGCTAATTGAGGGATTTTGGAGTCGATTTAATTAGGGCCAGAGCACTGGCGCAGGCTGCTGCTGCCACCTGCAGCACTCTCCGCAGCCGCTGGCGTGGACTCGGGGGACCCCGGGCTCCCGCCCACGCCCGCCTGGGGTCCAGACAGGGAATGAGGARCACCGGGAGTCCCGCAGGCTCACCCCCGTCACACACCCACCCCCCAAACCCGTTATTTCCCAGCACAATAAGCACCTCCAGCAGCGACGGAACCAAGAGCTCGGCCAAAAAATAAAAAGGAAGAAAAGCCATATTTTCTCCCTGGAGTCGGATCTTCCCGTTCTCCCCTCAGAGGAATCAAGAGGGCCCGAGTTATCTAATTAATGCTGGCAGAAGCGGGAGGCCGAGGGCTGGGGGGCGGCGGCGGCCCACAAAGGCGGCGTGGGGAGCGGTCTCCCCGCCGCCGCCGCCGGCATCCCCCGGCAATGGGGCCCCACGCTGGGAGTGAGGTAAGAGGGGATTCAAAGGGGGGTTTGTCAGGGGTTTTGTTTTTGGAAACGGGGGAGGGGAAGGGGACAGGGCTTGACAAGAGCTGACAGACAACTGAACAAAACCATAAGGGCCATGAATGGCAACACGGCGCTTTAATTGGCGTAGGAATGGAGAGAGAAGTGAGACAATGAGGCTGGGCGGCGGCGGCAGTGGGCACTCACCTTCTCCTACCCGCACCCCAATCCCTGCCCCAACAGAGGTTGGCAGCTGGAGGCTGCACCGTGACCCYCAAGCCAAAAAACACCACCTAAAACCCACGGGGAGAACACGGAGGCAGAACGACAGAGCCCAGCACACGTCAGGCATCACAAAACCCTGACGGCACAGGAGCGGCACAGTCCCAGCCCCGGGATGCTGCAGATATTAAATGATCCATCGGAAACAGCTCATGTTCCCGCTCGGCTCCGTGTGTTTTCCGGCTTCGGTTTGGCCACTCGTGCCCTGGCTACAGCCCCGCTCATCCGGAGGACGGGGGGCCGGGAGGGGGAGAGAGGGAGAGGCAGGTTAAAAGGGAACACGGTTGGATCAGCGGGGTTCCCACTCCTTCCCTGACCCCTCCGAAATAAAACGGAGGAGATTTCGTCTCCCGGTCCAAAGCAAAGAATTACTTTGGCAGGGGCTGCGGCGGCGGCCGGGCGCCCACTTGGAAGGGAAAGCAGCAGGAATATGCCCAAGGAACCCAAGACAAGCCCTCCCCGCCAAGCCCCGCTCATTCTCATGCAGATCAACCCCAGTCGGGACAGAACGGAGGCAAATTGCAGGCCCCCCTCCCCAGAGCAGGGCTGGGGGCACAGGGAAGGGCGGGTGGGGGTTCAGCACATCAGACCTGACAGAAACTCCGGTGTTCTCCAAGATCCCCCCTCTTCCCACCTCTCACTTTTCAAGCTCAGTTGGGAAAAAAAGAACAGAAAGCTAAGAGCCAAGAGCTGAAGTTACAGCTGGTAGTCGGGCCTTAGGAGAGAAGGAGCCCCTTCCTTCCTGAACCCCAGGACCTGACACYCCACATAACTCTGCACCCCACAAACACAGTTTGCAGCCAGGAGTCTCAAAACTCCCCATGGGACAGTAACTGAGTGCTCCTGCTGCTGCATTCCAAGGGGTACAAGAGGGCTTCTCAAATCCCTCAGCTTCCCACTTCACTGGCCACCTCCAAAGCAAGGGAGAGGAGCCACCAGCCTCCTCATTTTTCTGAGAAATACCAGAAAAATAAAATAAAGCCTACACATGTCCTGGGGAGCAGTAAAAACCACAAGGTCTCCTGGATTTCCCCAGGCTCCTAGAAGCCCCTCACTTTGTCCGAGGGCTCAGGTTTCCATCCCTGGAGATCCCACTGAGGGCTGGGAGGCAGCTCCAGAGCACCTCCCCAGGTCCCTGGGGCTCTGGCTCAGCCCGGGGATGCAATGCTGCGGTTTCAAGGATTAATCCCAATGTTAGGAACTGGGCAGGGAGGAGCAAACCCTGCGGAGGGCTCCCCATCCCAGCTGTGGGATGCCCTGCCCTGCCCTGACAGGTCTCCCGGGTTTCGCCAGCCCTGCCAGCCCCTGGTCCCAGGGGAGCAGCGTCACCCCCACCGCGCCGCCCTGACTCACTCCGGGCCCCTTTGATCCCCCGGCTCCCGGAGTGGCCAAACGAGTTCTGRCATTCCAGCCCTGGCTCCCGTCTGGAAGCGCCATCTTCCCAGGCAGCTGCAAATCACCAGCCCCGGCATCATTACTGGGAACTTGTTCGGCTGCCACCGGCACCGAGGGTTATTAAGAGCCCCCATCCCAACACAGGCCATGTGCACATCTGCCCACAGCTGCCCAGCTAGAAGGGACCCWGATGACCATCCAGTTCCAACCCTRCCATGGGCAGGGGCACCTTCCTCTACCCCAGGTTGCYCCAAGCCCTGTCCAGCCTGGCCTTGGACACTTCCAGGGACCCAGGGGCAGCCACAGCTTCTCTGGGCAACATGTGCCAGGGCCTCTCSACCCTCACAGGGAAGAATTTCTTCCCAATACTCCATCTAATTCTGCCCTATGGCAAGTGGGAAGCCATTCTCCCTTGTCCTGTCTCCTATCCAAAGTCCCTCTCTCCAGCTGTCCTAGAGGCCCTTTAAGCACTGGAAGGGGTTCCAAGGTTTCCCTGGAGCCTTCCCTTCTCCAGGCTGAACCAGGTCACCCCATGCTCCTCACTCCCACACCAATCCCACCACTGGCTCGCTGCACTCGGCTGCTCCAGACCTTTGGCCCTGCTCCACGGGGGTGGATGGGGCTGGGTTAGCTCTGGGAGAAAAAGCTGAAGATGAGTCACAGGACCTCAAAAGTTCATTTGTTCTCTCCTCTCTTGTCCTCCTGCACATAACTGAGCCATCACCAAAGCCTGGAGAGCCAGCTCTGCAGGGAAGCTGGATCCAGTCTCCTCCTCCAGTCYTGTTCTGGATGTCACTCAGCAGGGCAGAAACTGCCCCCTTCTCCCCAGAACCTGTTCCCAGCACTGCCCACACCCCTCTTTACTGCRAGGTCCTGTTCTGGAAAAACAGCCCAAATTTTCTCCATTTCTATACCAAAAAGACCTCCCTAAAGGTTTCACCACTGGAAGGAGTTGGAACACACTCATGCTCCCCCTCAGCAGCCCTTCCACTGCTCCCAGTTTAYCCAGCTGAAGTGTGAAGGCAAGAGCAGCAGCGGAGGGAGGGGCCAGCAGAGAGGCCAGCACAGCACAGGAGTGTCAGGTTTTAATCCCTCCTCCAGTACAAAGAGATCTGGTTTGTACTTGCTTTTATTTTTAGGCCAGATTTACATGTACAGCTGAACTTCAATCCAATGTACAACTTCCAGCCGGGAATGAGAGAGGAGAGGAACCAGAAGCCAGCCAGAGCAGAGATCTCAGGACTGGTGCTCCTCYCCACCTCCAAGGATGTCACCAGACTCCGTCGGGACACACGGCTCCCACTCCCAGAGGGAGCTTTCACAAGGCACTAAGCAAAGCTCATGTTTAAACCTAAAAATAACCCAGCCCTTGGGCCTGGGGAGGAGGAGGAGGAGGGCAGAGCACCCAGCCTGTCCCGCTCCAGCACCAGCAGTTTCCAATTGCCTGCGGACGGGGAGTGTTCCCAATCCTCCCCCCGAGACGAAATCCTCCGCCTTGCCACCCACACTCATGGAAGAAAACTGGCGAGAGCCGCAGGAGAGACCAAAGTCTCCCCCAGCCACATCCTGCCCCCCTGCTTTGCTGCCAGATGTGATCCCCCAGAGCCCTGCCCCAAGATCCCGCTAGCTCCAGCATTCCCAGCAGCRCTCCTCGCCCCACTCAGTGTGTGCCACCAGGCTGGGGCCATGTCCCAGCCATGCCACCACGCTGGGAGCCTGAGAGGGCTGATGCCACCAATCCAACCAGAGTTCACTSCAAGGCTGGTGTCTGTCTGTCCTGCTGAGGCACAGCCAGTTCCCAGCACAGAGCAATCCTCAAACCCACAGAGCTGCGAGAGCAGAGACCGACCAGCCTTGGAGTGATGGTTTTGGGGTGCCCCCTAGAAGAGGGGGTCCTTTAACCTGGCTTGGGAAAACCCCAAGTGAGCAGCACCAGTGCTGTTGTGGGTCCTCCCTGTCCTGCCCTGCAGCCCCTGGCAGGACTCACCCACACAAATCCCTCAACAGACTCCACATCTCCTCCCTGACCCTCAGCTCCTCCAACCTGCCCCTGGCAGGATTCAACCCACAAACCCCTCGCTGGACCCCAAATCCCCTCCCTGAACCTCAGCTCCTCAATCCTGCCTGGCAGCTGCCAGCCCCTGGCAGGATTCAACCCACAAACCCCTCGCTGGACCCCAAATCTCCTCCCTGACCCTCAGCTCCTCAATCCTGCCCGGCAGCTGCCAGCCCCTGGCAGGATTCAACCCACAAACCCCTCGCTGGACCCCAAATCCCCTCCCTGACCCTCAGCTCCTCAATCCTGCCCGGCAGCTGCCAGCCCCTGGCAGGATTCAACCCACAAACCCCTCGCTGGACCCCAAATCTCCTCCCTGACCCTTCATGGGGCTGTAGCTTCCAACTATCCCACTTCACTCCAACTCCCTCAATCCATTTAAGTCTTTCTTTGCATGTAAGGTGTTTTTTTCTTTGCCTTTCTCTTTTTTTAACTTATTAAGGAGAAAGTTCAAACTGCTGGCAGTGTCTGCGACGCACTAATTTGGAACTTAGTGCGGTGTCGACATTGCATTAAGTATTTCTGTCAACCATGAGGACACACCATGTCTGTGTAAGAAATTACACCAGCAATTATAGCTAAAGAGGCATGTAAAATTTAAAAAAAAATATTAATGTATTCAGAAATGATAACTGACATTCTTATTAGGATTAATCTAATTTTAGTAGACTCATTTATATCCTGCCTCTGGATAAAAAATGAGTTTCAATTTTAAAACCTGGATAAAAAGTGGCATTTTTTAAAAAAGTACTTTTAGAAGTCACCCTGCATGATTAAGCAGGATGATAATGCGAGGAAGCTTAACAAAAAGCTGTGCCATTAAAGGAGATATTTGTTAAACAAAACAGAAGCAGAGATATTTATCAAGCCCAGCAGATTATTCCAGGGTAACTCTGGACCTGGCACTGCTGGATGTTGCTTGCGGTCGCAAGTTAATGGAGAGAAAACTGGGAATGGCAGATAACGGGGAAGGGGCAGGAGTTTTGGCGGGTGCATCCTGCAGCAGCAAGGCAGGGAATGGCAGCACTGAGGAGATCCATCCATAGCCTGGATCAGTCCATGCCCCACTGGACACAGACAGGCATAAGGCAAAGCACAGGAGTCACTCACAGACTGGGAAGAAAAACCCCGAAAGATGAGTCAGTTCACATACCCAAAAAAGAAAGAACACGAGATGGAACACCAAGGTCCTTCCCGAGGTTTGCCAAACACCAAGTGGGGCTTGGCCTATTCCAGCATGGCCCAGCCTCCCTCCATGGCACTGCCTTAGATGGGCTGCTGGTACAAAACGTGCCCCTGGCCTCAAGCTCTGGYGCTGGCATGTTTTAACTCCATGGCAATGGGTGCTTTGATTGACACAGGTTCTGGCAGGGCACAGGAGTGTCTCTTCTCCCTGTGCCAACCCACCACACACTTTCATCTCCAGCAACAACTCACTGACCCACAAATCTCATCCATCGAACCAGCCAGCCCAGATGAGGAACCAGCCAAGAGGCCTCCTCCAGGCTCGCCTGTTGCTCCACGTTCCCACATCCACATCCCCCGTGTGTCCATGACCACCACATCCCGTGGGACAGGACACAGAGGCAGGAGGGCACAGGTAGCCTGCACAGCCAGGATGGGAGCTGTGGCACCCACAGGGCTGGGCTCCCTCCTCACATCCACATCCCCCCATTACAAGGGAATTAAACACRGAAGCAAAGCACCAGAAGATTTAAGAATATGTGGAAAGACTCGAAAGCCGAAGAGGAAAAAAAATCCCAGGCTGATTATTTTATTTTCTCCTGACAGTTTGAGCCACAATGGCCAATAAATCCCAATTACGGATTTTAAAAATGCTTCCTGCAGACACTTAGACCATCAAGGCAATTCTGGGCTCCCATAACTCCTGGTTTATGATGGTCATACATGTCAGTTTTCCACAGAGCCCAGCATTTCAATAAAATGACCATAAACCTAGATTAGAGATTAAAGGACTGACTCAGAAGTTGTCAGAGGAAGAAACAAGTTCCCCTGCAATTGCTTTGCCATTTTTACTGACCAACAGTTTGGCTTTTTGATGGGTTTATGCCAGCAGTAAATTTTGGGCTGCTGACAGCTCGGTGTGTGAGACAAGTGAAGGCAGCAGCAGGGAGGTGCGGGGAGGACACGAGCCCAGCCCCGGGCTCARGCGACAAGGCCAAGATGAGAAGCGACAGGGCTCCTCCTGGGCTCCCCAATGCCAGCATGGAACACGGATGGCGGCTCCAACCGACCTTCCTGGCCCCCCTTCCCAGCCCCCCAACCTGTCAGACTTCTCTCCAGGGAGCAGCTCTGTCCTCGTTTCTCCTCCTCCCACCTTGGTGGGGTCAGGAGCTGCCAGCACATGGGAAGGTGACCCCCC
>JACDOX010000439.1:16785-33782 GCA_014549065.1 Cardinalis cardinalis | reverse complement strand
GCCAGCACAGGGGAAGGTGACCCCCCGAGGGCTCCCCACTGCCAGCACATGGGAAGGTGACCCCCCGAGGGCTCCCCATAGCCAGGAAGGACCAGGGACCCCTGTGTCCTGATGCACAGGGAAGCATCCCCGGGCTCCCCACCAGCAGCTGCCTCTCTCCTCAGCCTGTCTCAGCAGCAGCAACAGCTCAAGGGAGACGCCTTTGAAAGGATAAACGGCAGGCATTTGTTGTGTTCCCGTTTCCTGGATGAATGCGCTGCTTCCTTTTACTAAGTGCTCTCTTAGGAGAAGGAAAAGGGAAAAATAAAACAGCAGCAGAAAGGAAGGAGGATGACTCACGGTGGGGCCACATCTCCACCGACACGCGAGAGCTGCGAGACGGTGCCAAGGACAAAGGCTGGGATCAAAAGCACGGGAGAGGAACAAACACGCGCCCTCCCCGGGAAGGGGGAAGGTTTCAGGGAGCTGCCCGGGGGGAGGAAGGTGGGATGGAGTCGGGCCCTCCCGGCCGCCCATGGGCTGCAAGCAGCCATCTCCCTTTCCTGAGCTTCAGCCACTGCTTTCACCATCTGAACAGGAGCTCCGGTTGCTGGAGTTCAGCTAAGACAGGCACACAGGGCTCCGCACCAGGACACGGGCAGCGATGGGGATGGAGAGCACCAGGAGGAACCGTGGCTGCACTCAACAGGAGGTGAAAAAATGCCCTTTTCCTGAGGAAATGAAAGAGCTGAGCCCGGAGCTCAGCGCTCCGAAGGGGGCCGGTGCCCTTTCTGCCGGTGTCTCTCAAAGTCTATCAAAAAGTCCCATTTACATCAAAATGCCCTTCCAGACATGCTTCGATTTTACTTTTCCCCTTTCATCTCCGTCCCCCTCCCGCCCCACCTCGCAGCCCCATTGTCCTCGCAGCACCAGGAGCGGGCCGAGCGCGCTGCCAGCAGGAAAGGAACAGGAGAGAAAGAAAAGAGCTAGAAACTAAGAGAGAAGCCGGAATCGCTGCTGGTCCCGCTCCAGCGGGAGCTGTGACCCCATCTCCTCCCGCCTGCTGCTTGGCGGCCGCCCCGGGGGACGGCGCTGGCCGTGTCCCCTCCGCGGGGACAGGGACTCGCTGCCCCAGTCTCCGCTGTCGCCCGGGGCTCTGCTCAGGCTCTGGTGGCCACAGAYGGTTTCAGTGAGCTTCAACAAAAGCCCCGAGCAAAGGCTGCAGGAGCCACCATCCCGCTCCGCTGTTCCCATCCGAGCAGCACTGCACACCCTGCTCCCAGCACCGAGGACACTGGCGGCACTGGGAAATCCCGACACAGCGCTCTGGGCTTGGTCATGACTGCACATCCCAACTSGCAACCAAGCGGATCGAGCATAAATGCTTCACTCTGCAGATGAGTCTTTAATATGCCAGGGGAGCTGGAACACTTCCACAGGTGCCAGGGCCAGACTCTGCTCTGCCTCAGCCATGTCCCACCTGTCCTCCTCCAGCAATTTGGATTTACTGAGCTGTTTTCTTCCCCAGCCTTGGCCCCAGCAGTGCCACATCCTTCCCTCACTTCTCCAAGCCCCTTAAAAGCAGAAGTGCTTTCCCCAGCCTGCCGGATGGACACGAAAGCCCAAGACTGAAATCTGCTCCAGGTTCCAAGTGCAAATGAGGTTTAAGTGCAGTTTAACCCAGTAAAGCCCAGCACTAGCAGTGCACAATCTCAATGCCGTTCACCAGGCTCTGTCCACCTTGCCTGACACAGAGCTTTTCCAGTCCTCCTGTCCTATTGTCAGCGTCTATTTTTAACCCCCAGCATTATTTCTCCCTGCGTGACTTCAGACACTCTCTGGGGACGAGGTGGAATTGCTGAGCTGGTTCCAGGCAAAGTGACTCAACTCTCACCTTCAGAAGCCACACACAGGAATCAGAGGAGAAGTAAATTTTCCTCCATTCACATTTTCCTTTCTCTTTCCCTCCAAGCTCTGTCTGGGGCTGAAAGCAAGGAAAGCTGCAGGGAGGTAAAGCCTGTGTCCGTCAGCAAGAACGGCAATGCCACTTTCCTCCCTTTTCCTCCCTGGTACCTTTGTAATCAGCTGGATTTACCTTGGGAAAAATCCTGCATCAACTGCTGGTGTATACAAAGGTCAGAATGGTAACCTTAACATAGGTGTTATGAGTGGAGCTCTGAGCTGCCAGGCACAGGGAATCTCACGGAGAGAGGCACTATCCTGGCAGAAGGGAGGGAGCAGCATTCCCCTCGCGGGGCCCTGGGCYGAGCGCCGGTGCCGACGCTTCATTGCTCCCTTTGAGCTGGTCTTGCCGGCGCCGCAGAGCAGCAATTAAGGAGAAGGTCAGCAGCGAAGCCCTTCAAGAATCTGTCCCTTCAGGGAAGTATCCAAACAACCCCACCATTTGCTACCTTCTAATTCCTAAAGCGCACAAGCCCAACGCCAACCCAACGCCGAGCACTCGGAGATGCCTCATGGAATGAGGGACGCGTGTGCTGCGTCAGCCAGATGTTGACATTATTTGGCATTAAGAGCCAATAAATAATCATTAATGCTGCTGCAGCAAGCAGGCTCTCTGCAAGAAAGCCCAGATGCCAAAAACGCCGTGTTTATGGCACACGGGGAGGCAGGATCCGGGAGAGCCGCCTGCTGCGCACAATGCAGCCGGCGCTGCCAATTCCAGTGCACATCCCAGTCCCTCAGCACTCGGCACTCCTCCTGAAGCCCCAGCTCAGGGGCTGGCAGAACTGGGAGCGCCCCTGCGAGCCAACCCGCTTCCACAGCCACACAGGATCACACTAGCCACCAGAAGCTCGGGTACATGAGGAGTTGTTGCATTCCGAGCTGTCTGACACTGCTCTAGCCAGCCCCGTTTTTTGGGATGACTCGCTGGTTTCRCTCACTGGAGCTGGCAGGACACAGGAACACACACAGCCCCGGAGACAAGGGGAAGCAGCATCTGGAAGCAATTATCCCAGCACTCTTGTATCTGTCACCCACTCCTTTTGTAAGGAACCATGCCCAGTATCAGCAATCTCTGTCATAAACCAGGAAAGGGATTTTATCCCTCATCCCAGCGAGGCACTGGAGACTTTCCCAATGGAGAGCAGGGAGGACAAGGCTCCTCCTGCCAGGTCACAAGAGAACTGGGCACAGCAGGGACAGGCACCTGTAGGCACCTTCAGGAAGAAGCCCACTCAGATGAGGACTATAATGCTTTGCCTCCTTTGCCTGTGCCCTGGTATGATGCTGCAGCAYTTTCAACACTAGACTTCTGAGTTTGATGCCCCAAAAACCTCCAACTGTTTTACAAGCATGGATGAACTTCTGGGAGCTATGTGGGATGGTCCCCATGCCTCCAACGCATCCCGTGCAATCCATCCCCAAACCATGTGCTCCATCCTAAACCAACACGCCTCCAGCCTCAAACCATGTGTTTYCATCCTCAACCCACGTGCCTCCATCCTCAAAGAGGAAAAACAAGGAGGAGCAGGCCTTGTCTAGGAAAGCAGGAGCCAGAAGGATCCCACAACCCTTCCCCACCACCCTGAACACCCCCTCCCCAGGCTAGGTAGTCCCTGCATTCTCCCTGGCATTGTCCTCATCCCACACTATGCTCAGGGACAACATGTAGCTTGCATCCCAAAAGGAAAAGCCAGCCAAGAAAGGCTGGCCCATGGGCACCAGGGCTTTTTCAGCTGGCTGGCACATCCAGAAAATCCCCAGCACCTCAAACAGGAGCACCAACGCCCACCTTCCCGAGCCCACAAACTCCACACACAGCAGAGGGAGGTGGCTCACGAAGACTTTCATGCCTCTCTTGGATGTTATGAAACCAGGCAGGGAGCATGAAACTGCCTGCCGTGGGTGGGAGCACCCAGGGCTATATGGAGAGCCCGGAGGATTCCTCCGTGGTCTGGGAGAGCACGTGGCTCCCCCGCCCCGCACACACCCTCGCAGGGTGGGTTTTTCTTCTGGAGAGGCTGGGTGAGCACAAACACCCAGCACAGCCCCACATGAAGGGGGTAATTAGGGAACAGCACCCAGTGCTCACCAAGTCAGAGCAGAGATCAAAAGCAGAATTGAGCATTACACCTCACCAGGATCGGGAGCTGCTCCTGGGAATGGACTCCTGCAGGACACTCCCCCCTCACCAATCCCTGCATCCCAAAACCACTCACTGCAGGTGGGGAATGCCAAGCCAAGGCAACACAAGCAGGTTTTCCTCCATCCCCTACATCCAGCAAGTCTTCCTGTAGCTCAGGGAAACGAAATAAAAAGAAGAAAAATAGGAAAAAGCTCTTCTACTGCCATTAAATGAGCAGCAAGCATGAAGCTCAAAGGATGGAGCAGTGGGAGAGGGCTGGGGGTCCAGGAAACACAAGGGACTCTCCTCTCCCGTTCCCCTCCCTCCACTGCTTTGCCAGGACRTTGCTGCCTCAATTATTTCAGTAATTAGTTGAGCGCAGGCACTGCTAATGGGGGGCAGGGGAAGAGGGGCACAGGGAAAGGGGGTTGCAGGAAAAAGGGGGCACAAACCAGCTGGGATGCACAGCCAGATCTCGGCCTCACAAAATTTCCATGAAAGAAGAATAATACAAATCTTAAACCCAAACACAGCTGAAGGGGAAATTCCAGCTGCCTCCAGCCCTTCACACCTCCAAGCACCTTCCTGAAACCCCAATCCAGCCAGGCCTCCTTGGCCCAGTGAGAGGGAAGGGGGCTGTGCGTCCCCAAAGGCACTGGTACAGCCTTCCCCACCTCTTGGGGAAGCATCTCTTTCTCCTCCTCCTCCTCCTCCTCCTCACACGCTGAGAAGGAAGCTGGGAACAATGGGATGCACCAGTGCCAGCTCCGGCAGGGATGGACACTCATGGACCACCCACCTGACTGCCCAGGGACAAGGGACAGGCTGGGAGGGACAGCCTGGAGCAGGGGGCACAGGCAGCTGCCAAGACACCCTCCCCTTGCTTGGTGTGAGGGGCAGCTCCCTGTCCTGGTGACATGGGGGCACACGAGAGGGACACAGGGAATTCAACAACTGCAGGCCGTGGTCACTGAGGGAGGGGCTGTGCAGAGCTTCCCCATCTTCCCCTACCCCAGCTCTTCCCATAGGAGAGGGGCTGCTGGCTGAGCCATGGGCCAGACCTTCCCTTACAAAAATAACATTTCATCTTTTTTTTTTTTAATTTCTTCTTTTGAAATAATTGACTAATTGGCTGAGCCCCAGGTCCGTGCTGGGAGTGGATCCCAGGTCTGCTCTTGCATAAAGCGTTTATTAAAGACATCACAGGAGGACAGGAGARGAGAAGAGAGGAGGGGGGCCAGGCAGAGCCTGACAGGCTGGGGCGGTGCCCAGAGCACGCTGGAAATTTCCCATCGCACCCAGAGGGAGGAAGCCCAAAAATTAATCCTGATCATCCCCCGCAGCACAGCTCTGCCCTGAGCAGGGCCTGACTCAGCCGGGATGGGCATCACCCGGGGCGGGCAKCACCCAGGATAGGCAGCACCCAGGGAGGGCACCCCAGTCCCAGCACCCTCAGAGGGGGGGGACTGCAAGTACGTGAAAGGGAGGGGGTCCACCTCCTCTCCTCTGTTTAATCCCCAGCCCCAAAGCAGAGCCCTTTCAGGGGAAAGTGTAATGCAATACCTGGAAAATTTCTCCCACCCGTTCTCCGCTGTCGGCTGCCAAATTTAAAACATATTTGCTGCCTGGCCTTGAAGAAACGTAACCTGCTGCCCAATTCCAACACGTTCATTCTTTGGGGGGCAAGGAAAAAATTCACAGAGCCGCTGGTGGCTCCTCTGCTTACACCCCACAGCCCTCGGGGCTGGGAGCTGCCAAAAAGCTGCCTGGGAGCCTCTGCCAGCACACACCGGAACGCCAGGAAAGAACAGGAGGGAGGGAGCCCTTGCACAGCAAGAGGTTTTTGAGTCCATGTCCACGAGCCCTGAGAACCAGCTGAGGGTGCCACCAGACAAAAGCCCTTGGAATATGCAACATTCAGGGTAGTACAAAACTCTGGAGCATGGGGAATAGGCAGGGACTTGCAGGGAGAGGATCCCCACTCTGAAGTGGAGCCACCCCATCTCCCCTCACAAGTGGAGAACTGAGGGAGCAGGCGGATGCACAGGCAGCCCCATCCCTCATCCCACCACCCCAGCTCCTCACCAGGAGGAATTTTCTGAAACCAGGGTTTCAAGGGGAGGTTGGAGCAGTGGGAAGGGGCTGGGGGAGGGCACAATGTGTTTAGCAGACTGAGCGATCCGACAGGGCCCATTAAAGGAAACAATTTGTAATACAATAATTATTATGTCGTTTCTCTGGCCTCCTTCCTAAGCCTCCCTTTAAACAGTTTGAGGCTTGAGGGGCCTCTAGAAAGCAGAAATCTGTGGGGCTGAGGGTGCTCCAATGTCTACATGTGCCAGAATGAGGAGGATAGGATGGACATATGGAACAAACACTTGCTTGAAGCTCTCCATGCAAAGGGAGCAGCTCATCCTGGTTTGCTCACAATCCTTGAGGAACACACGGAACAAAGAGGAACTGCTGCTCCCCAACTGCAGGGGATCATCAGCAGATAAGGGTTCTCTCTGGGAACACCACTGGATGTGGATCCATGCTTGCTCCAACCTGGAGCGAGGCCGGGCCCCACGGACACTCCAGCTCGGCTTTTCTGCTCTGAAGTTCTCGGCCACACATCTGAAGAAAGCGGCAGTAGCGAACAACAGAGCGAGAGCAAGCAACACAAATCCCTGGGATAATGAGCCCGGAGGAGGGAGACGGTGGGCTCAGTCTGAGGAGGGAGCAGTGCTTTTATTGGAGAGGCCTAAAAGGGCTATAAATCCTCAGATTCAAAGGCGAACTCAAGCTCTTTCAAGTCGGAGGAAGGCCTGGGATGTGTCAGCTGGGAGGACTAACCACGCCGCGTCCCCTGCTGAAGTGGCCTCTTCAGCAAAGCCGCGGAGCAGCCCGGGATATTACACCCAGATCCTTTCCATATGCTCCCGGCCGGCCGCAGGCAGGGCACGACGGACGGCATCCCTGCCGGCACCGGGAGCCGCCCGACCCCCCGCACAGGAACACCGGCCACCCTGCCTTAATGGGGGCGCCTCTGTGCCCATTCTCCTTCCAAACCCCACTGAGGATTTGCCCCCCGAAATCCCAGTGGGAGTAGGGGGCTGCGTCCCTCCCTCTCGCGTTTGGCTGCGATACTACAGCACGCCCAGACAAAGAGCGCGGAGCCCAGCACCAGCACATCCCTGCATCTCTCCACATCCCGAGGCTGCCAGTCCTGCCTGCCAACCCGCGCACCAGGCCGTGCTCCCACGTTTCAGAAATCCATTAAAAGGGAAAAATCGGTGGCAAAGAGGAGACGGCGCCGAGCCTCAGCCCTGCGCGAGCAACCGCAGACGCTGCCCAGCCTAATGAGAAGGAAAACATGGACACATTCTGGGATCAATGGGAACGGTGTAAGGGGGTTATAGCTCATAAGCCATGAAAAGGCACTTTGCTTTTCCCAAAGTATCTAYTTAGAAGAGGTGGGATGGCAAAAGCCAGGTAGCGCAGCTGGTACACAGGGTTGGGCTCATCTTGGTAGATGCCAGGGGCAAGGAAAGGGATTGCTGGGAAGTAGGATGTTCCTGTCCCATCACCAGCAATGATGCAAGCCTGGGTGCCACCAAAACCAGCCAGGACCCCCAGCTAGGGAGGACACCCACTCCAGGGCTTCAAATTTCCCAAACTCCAGCCTGAAAGTGCTGGGACAGAAGGAGATGGGACAGCTTGTGCAGCGTCTCCCAAGTACCACAGCCTGGCACCTCTGCGCTGGCACTAGCAAGGGCCAATCTCCATCAAACCAGGTGACTCCAGCTTCTCACCACAGCCCAGCCCCAGCAGACATGACACACGTGGATCTCTGTGCAGGCACAGCACCACAGAGGGATAGAGCCTGTGAAAAACACCAAGGGGAGCTCATGGCTGGACACCAACCCCCGGCTCTGCCCTCACAAAGCCCCCCTGGAAAAGCTGGGTCCCATAGCCTCAGAAAGGGCAAGAAGCCCACCTGGGAAGGGCCGGCTGTGGGTAGGAAAAGGTTATTCCCGAGCAGGCGAGCCAGGGTTATAAATAGCTGGCATTTTTGAAGTGCAGCTGCTCAGCTCAGCTCAGCTCGGCCGGGGCAGCACTGCCACGCCGGCACCTGAGCCGGCTCAGATCCCACCCGGGGGCTCTGGCAGGGAGAGCTCACAGAGAAGCCACTGCTCACTGCAACACCACGAGAAACCCCCCAAACCTGTCCCCTTATCCTCCAGGGAGGAGGCACTGGAGGCCCCCGAGCCGCGCTCCGGGGAGTGCCCACAGCCTCCACTCCAGCTCCAGCAGAACCTGCTCCACGGAAGGGCAGGGGCCAGGAAAACCCCAGTGTGCACAAATCCAGCCTCACCAAGCTGGACGTTTAGCCCTGGCTTGTCCAACTCCTCTGGGACCAAGCCTGGACAGGCTGGGGGAGCCAGGAGTGCCAGGACTCCAAGGCTCAGCCGAGCACTGGGGCTCCAACCAGGGATGGGATCCTGAGACTCCATGAGCCCAGCACCACTGCTCCAACCAGAGACAGGATCCCAAGGCTCCGGCACAGCAATGAGCTGAGCTCTGATGCTCCAGCTGGAGAAGCAATCCAGAGGTTCCAGCAAAGCCCTGAGCAGATCAGCAGGGTTCAACAACAGATGGGACCCCGAAGCTCTGAGCTGGTGAACAAACAAGAGACAAACCAAAAGGGGCAAAAAAAACCCTCCCAAAGAATGCCAGGACCGCACCAATCCTCTCCACAAGCAGGAGGACCAGCACCACCATCCCTCCGGCTCTCCGGAGCAGGATTCTCTGCCACACCACCCGAGCCAGAGCAAGGGATGGGAAGGGGAAAAGCATTGGGAAACAGCAGCAAGGAGCTGGGCTCTCCCTCAGCCCTGCACAACAAAAGCCCCACAGCCCGGCCGCGCATTCCTGCCCAGATGTGACGCCGCGATAGCGCCGAGCGAGTCCTGCTCCTGCTCCCTGATCCCAGCAATCATTAATTAGAGACAGAACGGAATCAGCTTTGTTTCTCCCCACCCTATTCCAGCTGCCAGACTCCAAGTAGCATGTGCTACTGATCGCTCCAAGATGTTTTCCCACCGGAGTCCAGCGCTCCTCGGGCAGACAGGCTCCCCAGCAGCACGGTCACTGCTGTGCCAAGGACAGGGTGCCCCGCCGCAGGGGCAGTGAGCACAAAGCTATGGGAAAGCTGGGGGGAAGCTGGGACATAGAAATCCTACAGGGAAACAAGAGATCATCCTCACTGCTAAGCCTCTGGTTTATAGGGGACAATCCAAAAAGCTCCTGAAGGACGTCATGCAAAGGACTACTCGCGTACTGCAGCTCTTTGCGACCCCCATGATCCCTAAAAACATGGACAGGGCTTGGGGGGACCCCTGAGCCCCCAGTGAAGCAGTTTGGGGGAACCCCTAAACCCCTTGTGAAGCTGCTCAGAGGGACCCCCAGCCCACCTGGCCACACCACTAAGGGCACAGGCACATCCCGCCCTGCCACATTCAGCCCGCCTGGCATGAGGATTCAAGGGAACAGCTTAGACCCCAAAGCGACACAGCAGCTCAGGTGCAGTGGAGGAAAGCAGCCCCTGCCAGCCCCCTGACAGCCCTTCCCAGTCAGAACTGGCATGGAAGCCCCATCCAGCCCCACTGCCAGGCAGATCCAAGGAGCTGCAGCAGCTGTTTTGCTCCGGAGAAAGCTCCCGCTCCTTTTACAATCAATCAGCCACCCCATCACGGCTCTTTTTTTCTTTTAAAGGAAGCAGTTAAATCCATTTTATGGAATCCAGCGGTATTTACCCTGCTACTGCAAGAGCCRCAGCCCTGCCTTCCCTTTTTTTTTAATTTAAGTTAATGAAGTCATTCCCAAACGACCCACAAGGAGCCCTGGGTGCTCCTTTCCCCCTGGCACAGGCAGAGGGAGAACGCCTCCGGTGAAGCGTGGGCTGGGCACGGGGGGTTCTGCCTTGTGGGGAGCAGGAGCTGGGAGGGCTCCCAAAGGCCTGGCACCAAGCAAAGCATCCCCCCCCGTTCCAAAGGGAAACTCCAACTGGAAAGCAGGCTGTCCAGGCTTGCTTTGCCCAAGCCAGCCATTGGAGATGAAGCAAAGCCCTGGAAAGGCCAGGGTGCACACAGGGGCCATGGGATTCTTGATGGGAACACAGAATCATAAATCCTGGAATGGTTTGGGAGGGGACCCCAAAGTCCATCCAGYCCAAACCCCTGCCATGGGTAGTGACACCTTTSACTAGCCCAGGTTGCTCCAAGCCCCGTCCAGCCTGGTCTTGGRCACTTCCAGGGATGGCGCAGCCACAGCTTCTCTGGGCAATCTGTGCCAGGGCCTCCCCACCCTCAAATCCAAGCATTTCTTCCCAATATACAACCTAAACCTCCCATCTTTTTAGTTTAAACCCGTTCTCCATCTCTCAGTCTCATGAAGGGAGAGTGTCTACAAGTCAAAAATGACTTTAATTAAAAATAAGCAGCGAGTTTTCCCTCTTGCCTAAATCCTGACACTGCGAAGCGCCTCCCGCGCCCACGGCTCCCGTAATTCCATCCCATCTGCTCCGACAAGTGYGAGCCCCCTGCTCCAGAGCTCCAGGCCAGCCTTTCCCCTCGGAAACAGCCTTCCCACAAGCACTTTGTCCCTCATAAAACGGCATTAAAAGAGGCAAAGATCTGCCAGGCTTCAACCCCAGCGCTGACAGAATTCCATGGGACACCATCATGTCATTAAAGGCAGAATAAAAATACCACGAAGGATTAGACTTTTGTCTGGGTTTTTTTTTCCTCTTTCCCTCACCTTTTTTTTTTCTTAAACAAATGCATTTATTTGGTTTTTAACAAGTTTGGAACTGAGCAAAACTTTCTGGAAGGGGAAGAGGGAAAAGCAGAGGCGAAAGGAGGCGTTCTCCGGAGCGGCGTGGATGATGTGTCCCATTTCCCCCACCTCCTTATTAAAATACTTTCTGGGGAGGCAAATTCCAGCCTGAAATGAATTTTCCAAACCATATTTTATTAGGAATGTTTCCCTTTAACGGTCGGTACAGGAGCCCACCAGGGTCAATATTTCTCCCAAATTACAGCCGAGGGAGTTGAGAAAGGATTTAGCCAGAATTCCTCTGGCAATTCCCGGCTGTCCAAGGAGAGCACGCTCCCACCGCCCCCCGGCTGCGCAGCAAAGGAGACRAGTAAATCCCAGAAGCACTTTCCCCAAAGCCCCCCTTGGACACGATGGAATAAATTAAAGCCATATTGCCTCTCCAAGCCCCCTTCCAAAGAACTCTACAGGCATCCCAGGGAAAGCTCACTCAGAGGGTGAGCTCATCCCAAGCACAGGTTTGAGACAATTATCACTTTTTCCAACAAAACCGTTCCTGGGCCTATTTTTATCTCTTTCAAGCCCCAGCATCCTCACAGTGGGAAGTGGGTGATGATTTCACCGCTTTGGGACACACACCCAGGAGCCAACCTGGGCTTCSCAACCCAGCACAAAGCTTAAGCCTGACTTAACTTGATTAGGAAATCATTTAATCYATCGGATGTGTTATCAGCATCCCTCTGATAACACCAGGAGCCCCAGACTCACTGGTGGAGAGGGAGTCCACAGCTCCCAGCTGCCCAGAAAGGGCAGGAAAATATTTTCCTTATTTACAGCAATCGTGCTGAGGCTGGCCRGGCCCGGAGAGCCACGCTTGCTCCTCGGATTCATTGGAAAATTCCACTTAGCTGTGTTATTTTTAAAGGCTTTAGCTCTCTTTACTCTAAAAACAAGAGTTAAAGCTCAGCAGAATGGGATGGGGGCTGGCACAGCCCCGGCGTTGCCCCAGGAAGGGGCTTGGAAGCCCAAGTACAGTGGCGAGGGGTTTTTATGGATCTATCTGGAAGATAATCCCAATCCAACCAAGAGCACTCTGAGCTCTCCTCCAGCTGGAGCCAGACTTTGCCCAGCACACCAATCCCCTGACTGGTTTCCTCGGCTGGGTTTGCTGGGAGCGGCCGTGAGGAGGCTGTGCCCGATGCCACGCAGCCGGCAAAGCTCGGAGCTGGGAAAGAAAGCGACAGATCCCAAAGACAGATCCTGGACACGAGGATCCGGGGCTGCTCCGCAGGGGCACAGACTGGAGGGATCTGAGTGGGATCACAGCCAGGCCCCGAAAGTCCCTACTGAGGCAAAACACTTCCATGGGTTTTGCCTGTGCATGTCCCAGCAGAGCCATTTCTGGGTGGAAACGCCGACATTCGGGCGCTTCTCTCTCTCTCCTGTTCCTGCGGGGATACAGGGATGGGGAACACCCACASGAGCAGCCCCACACGGGATGGCACATTCCCAGAAAGCTGGGTCCAGGGCAGACAACCTCTGAGCTCCAAATCCACAGACAGCCGAGAGCAGACAATCCCCGAAATCCGAATTCCCAGAGAAAGGAGAGTGGGCAAGCACCGAGCTCCAAAGCGGGGTAGAACTGAGGGTGGCAAAGCACCAAGCTCCAAACTGGAGGAGGAAAAGCACCAAGCTCCAAACTGGGGGAGAACTGGGGGTGGAAAAGCACCGAGCTCCAAACTGCAGGAGAACGGAGGGCAGACAAACATCAAGATCTGAATTTGGCGAGAACAGAGAATGAGCGACCAACGAGCTCCAAACTGGGAGAAAAGTGGAAGCAGACCAACTCAGATCTCTCAGCTGGGGGAAACCAAGGGTGGACAACCCCAACCCCTGAATTCAGGGGGAAGTGAGAGAGGGCAACSACTGAGAGCCAAACTGGGGGAAAACCAAACCCAGCCAAACAACCTCTAAGCTCTGAACTAGGCGTGAACCAAAGGCAGAAACCGCTGAGCCCCAAAAACTGGGAACAGAAAACCATCAAGCTCCAGTTCGGGAAAACCAAGGACCCCTCAAGCTCTCTCTGGGCATGCCATCTCCAAGGCCACCACTCCAGGGCTCAGWGGGAAGTCCTGGAGTGTCACCCCTGTGCCAGCCAATGGCCACAGCCTCCTCCCAGTCTCCCAGTCCTCAGGAGCYTAAAGAAAACCAGGGAAAAGGAAGGGAAGAGGGGTGACATGGCATCCTCCAGCACCAAGCCAGAGCCGCCTTCACCTCCAGCTCCTATTCCCAAATCAAAACTCTATTTTCTGGAAGCAATTTGCCTGCCCCTCACCAAACTCACGAATCCAGCAGGGCAATTCCTGAGGGAAAAGGCTCTCTCTGCTCTCAGCCAACTGACACAACTCCCAAAGAAAAAAAAGGAAAAACACACCGAGGAGAACGAAGCGACGGAGCCACCGTCCCGGCACTTCCAGAGCTGGGGACACGCAAAGTGTGCCTGTAAAGTTCCTTTTTCCCCACCGAGAAACCAAGGAAATAAACATTTGGTTGGAATACGTGTCCAGGCAGGAASGTTGTCCAAATTGTTTCGGTTCTTTCCAACCCTCAAAAACTCTTTGGGTTATTTTTGGGTTATTTTTTACCTTGAGAAGCGCGGGGCGGGGGTGGGGGGGAATAGCAGCAGGCTAAAAGCATGAATTTTTTTGAAGGGAGAAAGGAGTAAGATAAATAAACATTCTATGATCTACAAAATAAAGCTGAGCAAGGGCCACCGACCCATCCTGACCACCAGCCCCGGCGTAGGGGCGACCAAACACCCCCCACTCCTCCTCCTCCTCCCCGCCCTTCATAATGTTCCTGCACGGCAGCCACGTCCATATCCAGAGATTTACATAAAAAGATATAAATTTATAGAATTTAGGTGGCTCTACAGGCGGAACAGCCCCACCGCCCGCTTTGTTCGGACCCAGCCCGAGGTGGGGGCGGAACGAATCCCCTCGCTTTCCTCCGCGGCTGATTTCGGATGAGAAAACCCAGAAAAAAAAATAATAATAATAATTTAAAAACCGGTAATAAATCCAAACGCTGGAGGGAAGCAGCGATCCGGGGAAGAAAAAAGAAAAAAAAAATGAGGCGTGAAAAACGAAAAAAAAATTAAAAATCAAGAAACAAAACGTGGTTTTCAAAAACAAAAACGGATTTCAAGAGAGGAAAAGCTGCGAGAAGTAAAAGCATAGTTAAAAACGAGGGGGAAAAAAGGGAAGGAGATTTTTTTTTTGGTACGAAAAGCAGCGCGGCGCCGCGGGTCCGTCCTCAGCCGGGGGTCGCTCCGTCCGCCGCCCGCAGCCTCCAGGCGCGGTTTTACCTTAAAAACCTCGCTGTTTCCATTAAATCCGCATTTAGAACGCGGTTTCGGTGCCTTTTTCCCCGCGGGGGGTGCGAGGCGCGTCCCTCCCGACCCCCTCCCTTCTCTCGCCGCACGTACTTGGGGTTCGCGGAGCTCCACGACACCGGCTCCAGGCTCTTGGCGAGCGGCGCGGCGAGGCGGCACAGGGCCAGCAGGACACCCAGCAGCCACCGCCCGCCGCGGGGCCGCGCCATCGTCCCTCGGCGGCGGGACGGGCCGGGCGTCAGGCGCCCATCACGCTCCGCCGCCGCCTCCTCCCGCTCCGCTCCGCTCCCCACCCGCCGCCTCCGCCCGCCCCGCACCGACTGAGGCGCCGCCCGCCGCGGCAGCCGCTCTACCCCTCCGCGCAGGCAGCGGCGCGGACAGCCCGGACGGGCGGCCAATGGCTGAGCGGAGCGGGGGGGGCCTTGCGGGAGGGCACGCCCATTGTGGGTTCTTAAGGGGAGCGCGGAGGATTTTTGCTTTTTTAATGCCCCCCCCCGCTTGCCCGCCGTTGCTACCGGGTTACCGGGGGGAGGTGAAGAGGCGACAGCGTTGGGGACGAGCTGGCAGAGCGCCGGTWTGGGCGCTGCACCGGCCCGGCCCCATCCCCGCCGAGCCCGGCAGCCCCCCCGCTGTGCGCCGCGCTTGGCCTCGCCCTCCCTTCAGCCGCGATCCTGCAGCGCCCCCCAGCGGACGCCGCCGGCTACGCCTGGAGCAGCGGCGGGACCGAAATATTCCCAAAAATCCCGGGCTGGGAGGGGGTAAAGGCGTTCCACCCTTTTGGGGCTTTTTTCCAGCGGATTAGAGGGTATTTGCATTTTTAATTTCAAAAAATATAATTCACTTGTTCTAATTTTATTTTACTTTCTTTTTTCCAGGGTTTTTCAAAGGTTTTATTCAYTTTTTCCCATTTTTTCAAAAAGATTTTTCAGTTCTTCAACCTTTTGGAGAGTCTCTGAAAGATTTAAAAATATTTTTACTTTTTTCAAAGGGTTTTTAAAAGATCTTTCAATATTTTGGGGCTTTTTTTAATATTTTACTTTTTATGGAATTTTTGAGCATTTCTCAGTTTTTAATTTTTTTCTGTTTTATAAAAGATTTCTCAATTCTTTTTACTTTCTTGAAAGTTTTTTAAGTCATTTCAGCYTTTTTTTTACTTTGTTTAAAGATTTTTTGAAACGTTTGGACATTTTTAAGCATTTAAAAATGTTTTTCCTTTTACCTGTCATTTTTAAGATTTGGAGGGGTTTTTTTACTTTTTTACAGGGTTTTAAATTTTTTCCCCAATTTTGATTCTTTAAACGTTTTTTATGTAGTGTTTCAGTTTTCTGATTTTTTTTTTTTAGTATTTTGAAGGTTTTGACATTTTTTATTTACTTCTTCATTTTTGAAGGGTTTTTTTATTTTTTGAGGTTTTTTTTTCATTTTTAAAGTCTCCAAAATCTTCCTGATTTCTTTTTTCTCTGGTGTTTTTAGGGTTTGTTTTTTTTTTAGGTTTGGGAGATTTGGGACGTTTTTCAGGGTTTTTTTAGATTTTAAATGTTTTTCTAAATTTTCTTGATTTTTTAAATCTTCTGAACTTTTTTTTCAACTTTTAATTTTTTTTTTTCATTTCCAGAATTGTTTGGAGCTTTTCTTCCTTAATTTTTTTTTCAACCTATTAAAATTTTCTTCTATTTTTGAGGGCTTTTGAGGTTCTTGTAAAATTTTATTTAAAGKGGGTTTTTATTTCTGTGGCAATTTTTTTAATGTGCTCTGGACTTYTTGGAGTTTTTGTAATTTTTGATGGTTTTTTATTTGGGCCATGAGGAGGGAGGAGCCAAAMTCCAGAATTAATTTTCTTCCTGTGAAGAAAATCTTTGGAGTTCATTTCACTTTCTATTACAAGAACAATAATAAACCCCTTTGGAGGTGGTTTAATTTCTATTAATAAAATAAAAACAAAATAAAATAAAACCCCCTCCTGAGTCTGTTCACTTTTTATTAAGGAAATTTTTTAAAAAARCCCTCAAGTCAGTTCCTTTCTGTTACAAAAATAAACCAACAAATTTTGGCATCACTTTCATTTGTGCTGAGAAAATTGAAAAACAAACAAAAAACTCACTCTGGAGTACAAAAATAAACCAAAACACCCCCGAGTCCCTTCGGTTTTTATTAAAACAATTCAAATTAAAGCTCAAAAATTCAAAGAAATGGTGGAGTCCGTTCCATTTCTATTGAGAAAATAATTTAAAAAATTATACAATCAGGGTCAAATTTSCTCCATATTGTTAAAATTTATTAAAATTGGAGGGTTTAAGTGTGATTTTTCCATCTTTTCCATGAAAATCCCAAGCTGGGGGTGGCACATGGGGTGTGGGGCTCCCTGGGCACAGGGAGCCGCGGGATTTGGGCTCTTGGAGCCATCCCGATCCAAAGGAGAGGGAAACACCTGAGGAACGAGGAGAAAAACATCCAAAAATGTGAATTTTTTATATATTTGAGCACCTGGTTGTGTCCTGGGAGAGGGCCCTTGGGTCTCTGCTTGCTCCCTGCCCGTTCCCGCTCTTCCTGCCCGTTCCCTGCCCATTCCCTGCCCATTCCTTCTCTCCCTGCCTGTTCCCTGCCTGTTTCCCGTTCTCTGCCCACTTCCTGCCCATTTCTGGCTCTCTCTGCCTGTTCCCTGCCCATTCCTTCTTTCCCTGCCTGTTCCTTCTCCTCCTGCCCATTCCCTCTCTCCCT
>JACDOX010000438.1:342446-374710 GCA_014549065.1 Cardinalis cardinalis | reverse complement strand
AAAAAGAAAAAGAAAAAGAAAAAGAAAAAGAAAAAGAAAAAGAAAAAGAAAAAGAAAAAGAAAAAGAAAAAGAAAAAGAAAAAGAAAAAGAAAAACCCCATCAAAAACACCAGGAAATTTAAACCTGAAGATACATCAAATTTGGCATCTTATTCAGATGTAACTTCTTCTGAATGAGATGCCAGATTCTGAAAATCTTTTCCAGCTYGTCCTGATCTTTGCTRCATCCTCCTCTRAATCAGTTGGCTTTCCTCAGGACTMAACTGAGAAAAGTTTTGATATTTTTGATAAGAGAAAGGGTAAAGATTTCTACTAAATTTGAAGAGGAAAGTGAGGAGATACAGGCTTAACCAAGGAACTCTTTATGCATATTAATTTTCCTTTACAAAATGCAAAAGGCTGTTTAGTTAATTTACAGAAAACAGATTTCTGAACATGGTGCCCTTCTGTGTCCTCACCATTCTTCTGAGGCCACCTTTGCTCTGCACACCATCCAAAAAGTGCTTTTATCTAATACCCTCAATATTCTTGTCTCCAGAAGTACAACAATAATCATTTTATGTCCCTCAAACCATCTCTGCTGCTGCTCTGGTGCCACACGTCCTCTCGGAGCTGTCGGGCAGAGGACTCCAGAGGGACAGTGACCACCCTGGTGCCAAGGCCACCTTCTGCAGCAGAAACATTTGCTTTTTACAGGCATCAACTGCTCTGTCAAAGCTTCCCACGCACCCAGTTCCATCAGGTCTGGGATTTGTGGCAGGCACACAGCGAGGGAATGGTCTCCCACAGCAAGAGGGCTGAGGAGCACTGGTGGATTCAGGGGCTGGAGAAGTCAGACATTCAAAAGCAAATCACCTCAAACCATCAGGCTGTTGCCCCCCAGATATCACCCTAATTCCTAAGATGTATGGTGAACATCCTACTCAATCAACGTTATTGAAGGCTGGTTTAAAGCTGGTATGTGCAGCAAGGCATTCCAGCAAGCAGGGTGGGAGCAGATTTCCCACTGTGTTGCACCTCAGTCCACTCTGGAGTCCTTGGCCACATCCTCAGATCCCTACTCTATCCTCACACACAAATCTTTCCATAAAACAATCAGCTCTTGTGCCCTCAGCTAGTTCTGGACTCAGTGTAGAGACAGAATCCAGCTGCTGGGAGTTTTATTTTCCTTTTTTTTAGGGAAACCTATCAATCTGCCTGTCATAACCCTCGTTGTGTGTTGGCA
The DNA here is from genome assembly GCA_014549065.1 of Cardinalis cardinalis. NCBI lineage: Eukaryota > Metazoa > Chordata > Aves > Passeriformes > Cardinalidae > Cardinalis > Cardinalis cardinalis. Next base: position 373,485 of record JACDOX010000438.1, on the reverse strand, counting down.
TTCATGTTTTCTGTGGACATTTTCTCTCTGCAGCTCCGACAACAATTCCAGCATGGTTTGAGCCAGCACAACCAAGGGCTGGAGATTTTGCCTGAGTGTGGGGGACTCTGCTTCACTTTTTTTTCACTTTTTGTTTCAGAATTCAAAGTGTTAGAATCCAAAAGGTGGTGGGCTAAAAAAACCCCTGACACTGAAGAACTGCATAAAATTCTGCAAAGCTGAATTTAGAGACACTAAATTCAACTTAGAGATACTGAACTTCTCTTACTGCTTGTCACTGGAGTAGTCAAGACTCTGAGTCAGCGTTTCATTCCTGGAGTATTTTTGTGAGTGTTCTGTGCTGATGGAATTGATACTTTTTGTAAAGTTCATGAAGATTTGAAAAGTCTAAACAGCAGAAAACAAGAAATGCAGTGTTTAATGCTCCTGCTTCACAGAAGAGGGCAATTTTGCCACCTACAGTAGGGGTATCAATTCTGTGTGAGGGGCTGATTTGGACAAGCATCATTGCTCCATCTTTGCAGGTGTTCAAGGCTAGGCTGGGTGGGGCTTGGAGCAASCTGGGATGGYGGATGGTGTCTCTGTCCATGGCAGGGGTGCAATGARATGATCTTCAGGTTCCTTCCAACCCAAACCAGTCTGGGACTCTCTGGTTCTCCGATTTTGAGCTTATCTCTCTGTACTTCAGTGTGATTTTTGAGGTCAGATGTCCCAGAGGGATGAAGCACAATGTGTTTTATCCAGGGTGGGGAGGTCACCCAACCAGCTCTTTGTGTGCTTTTGCCAACAGAGAGGGTCTGCTCGAGTTTTACGGTAAAGACAAACATATTAGCAAGCCCATGAATCAATATTGTTTAAATAGTGTACCAGAAGGTTCACTGTCAATCACTAGTTTCTGAAAGTTGTTCATCCCAACTGTTAGGTGAATACTGAATATATTCACAGAAGTTTGGATCTGTTCATGAATAATTCATGGAGGGAAAAAAAAAAACCTGATCAATTTGCAATTAATAATGATTCAGCTTCTCCCACCCATACTCACCCAACACAACACTCTAACAGGGCTTACCCCTCTACTGAATCCTGAATCCATTCATTCCCCTGAATCCTGGTGGAAGCAGGCTCTGCTCCTATCTGCACAATAAATAATTAATCATCTTCTTTCTTAACAAAGCTCTGTGGAAATTTCAAAGCTTTAGCTGAGGTATGCAAAATAAAAAACTCCCTAACACACCCAAAAAGCCCAAACTTATTGAAATGTCTCCATGAGGTACTGATAACTCATTTCTCTTCCCACAGCTCCTGGAAATTGGAGAGTTCCCTTATATGTATCACAAAAATCTTCAAATCCCAGTTGTCCTCTCTTTATCCTACAGCACAAATAATTCCAACCATGGCAAAATTCTGACCAACATTTCCTCTCAAAAGTCAAGGAAACTAAAACATCTAATTTCATCAAGTGCTTTTGCTCAGGTTCTAAGCTCACCCTTTCATGTTGAGCTTTTCTAAATTTTTTTTAAGTCACTTGTAATTTTAAATCAGTAATATCATATAGTAATCCCATTGGGAAAGAGAAAGTAATTAGTTGCATGGATTTGGATATTCTGGTGGCTTAGTCACCCTTGGAGGAAGAGGACTGATGAGACTAAATCAAACTAAATTTGTGAATTTAAGAATTTAGAGAAAAACCCACTAAATTGCAGCTAGAGTTGCCAATGAGGGTAAGTTTTTAGCCAGGGTGAAGGGAGAGATGAGATGTTAAAAATCTTATTCTGTCACTGTGTAAGACAACAGCAGAACCTACCAGTTCTATGAGTCCTTTTCAAATAAATAAGAAATGTCAAACTTGAGTTTGCATTCCAAAAACTCTTTATATTCTAAATTCCTTTTTTATAAGCTAAAATGCTAATTTTCTATTTTTCACATGTTCATCTTCATTGAGTTTCTAGAGAAAGCACATTTTCTTAGGTAAAAATAATAATCAAGAGAAGCCAGATGATCTTTAACTTCAGTGCTTTTAAAGAATGCATAATGAGGTGTATTGTTTAGTGCCAGACACCTCATTAATTTGGGCTCTTTTTATTTAATTTTGGGTTTTTTCTTCCACCTTACCCTGAGAACAGCACTTATATATGATATCTTTTCATTCTGTGAAACAATATAATTGTCCTGTAGCTGGTAGATATCAACCTACCACCCAACTTGTAAAGAACTAACCCAAAATGAGGTAAATTTAATCCAGAAATGGCAAAAAGGAATGGAGAAATTCTCCACGTGTGCGGGTTTTCATTGCACAAACCAGCCAAACAACACAGCAACACCACCCATTTCCAGCTCCTTTTTGGATTCCCAGGACCAATACAAATCCCTGTGCCTCTCAAAAGATGAATTCAGACCCCACATGTGTGACTGGGCTGGACAGAACACCCAGCTGCTGCTGAGATTGATGGCAGGGATCTCTTCATTCCCTCCTTCCTCCAGATGAGGTCTCTATGAAACATTGCCACCTGCAAGGATGCAGTGCACTGCTTTGTGCTGAGATATGTCCTGTCCTGAGCAGAGATCCATCATGCAGCTCTTCCTGCTGCCACTGAGGGAAATTTGGCATTTTCAGTGTCTCCCAGCAGGTCTCTTCGTGTGAGAGTTGTCACACCAGCCCAACCGTGCTGAGTTTCACTGCTGCACCAAGATCTCAATTGCCCTTTTGCATTGCAATATCCCAAATATCCCATCCATTATCAGAGCAGAGGGGCACGTACTGCCACAACAGGTGGTTCTCCAGGGTGATGTTTACTCAAGCTGCAGCAGAAATCATTAGCAGGCTGAACCCAAGCTTTCAGAAGTGAGGAACAATGCAAAGTTTCAGTAATGAAGTGCACTAACACAGGATCTCCTCATTCATCTGGAGCCAGGAGCCTGCATCGTGTTTTTCTGCGTGCCTATTTTTCATCAAACACCATACAATCTTTACTTGACTATACTGTATATCTTTCCTGCCTAGTGGGAACCCTAATTTGCTTTAAATTGCCAAAGTGCTCATTATGGAATGCTTAGTAGCTAGAGTTTGTACATAATATTTGAAAATCAGCCTTAATTTTTCTGCCTGAGATGAACACTTGGATTTCAGAGTAAACATAATCAGAGATTTACACAAACTCGCTGAACCCTGTTTATTATATTTGCCTGGAATAGCTACAAAAGAGGTCAGAGGTCCAATGTCTTCCTGCAGAGACAGATCATGTTCTAGCTGGTAGTGAGGAGGAAAAAACCAGTAGGTGATGCTTTAATGAATGGCTTATCATGTGGAACACACCATGTGATAATAGCAGCGCTGGTAAGGAAAGAAGGAAGTAAAAAATAAAAAGGCTTTTTTGCTAGGTTTACATTGCTTGAAAGCTCCCATTTCCACAGGAGCAGATGAAGAGGGTTTATTAAGAATATGCAGTAAAATCTGCAGCAAGTTGAAAGGAGCTTTGAACTTTTTGTTTAAACATTATTTTGGGAATTGAGATGGCATTGCCCTGACTACACAGAAACACATATGGGAATAATTTCTGATTTTGTGTGTCAATTTTTGGTATCATTCTGAATGAAGTGACCTTCCCTAAGAGCTCAGCTCAGAAAATAAAGAAATGAGGGTCACAAACAGGTTGTTCCAAACACTAAAGGAATAGTCAATGCACTAAGTTAAAACTTGAATTTTGTTTACAAAAGGTTCTCAATTAGGAGCTGTGAAAATGCTTGAGACTAAAAATTATGGAGATAGAATGGTCCAGCTCTTCCAAAACAAAAAGCATTTCTGCTGCATGGATTGGGCTGGATCTACATCTTAAAGCAGCTGATTAGGCAGCCTCATACAGCTTATTATTCTATAGATCTTCCTTCTGAATTACTCTTGTCCTTTGAAAGAAACGGGTTCAACACTGGAACAAAAATGTGCCTATCCCCAGTTGTGGCTTTCCATTTATTATTTTAAGCAACTGTTCTGAGCTTCTTTTTTTGAAGCAGGAGTCACAAAATGTTCTTTCCACCATATATCCAGAAAACAGTGCCTTGAAAAATAGCTTGCCAGCACAAAAAATGCCAAGATGTGGCAGCTCTGATTGCTAATAATTTTGATAAGCCTGGCCCAGAGATCTCACTGTAAAGAAAACATAAAATTATAGAATCATTAAGRCTGGTAAAGACCTYCAGGATCATCAAGTCCAACTTTCGACAGAAGAAAGCCACAGCAGCTAGGAGAATATTCACAAAATATTTAGGAACCATGGATTTCTAATTCCCCCTTGAAACCAGAGGAAATAAGGTGCCTAAGTGATTAGAGGCTTCTATTTATTAGAGGAGAAGAAAAAAAACCCAGCAAATTTAGTATTCATTTTGAGAGATCAACCCTTTCGGAAAATAGAACATTCAAATCCAAATTTTCCATGGCCACCTGTACCCTGTTCAAGCTGAAGTACCCCTCCTTATGCTCTTGCCTTGCAGCATCTTGAGTAATAAGAACTGAATGCCTGGGTTAATAGAGTAATTAATTCTGATTTACGTAGGACAACCCTCCTGCAGTGCAAACCTCTGGCTGGAATCTGAACGGTGTGGGAGGATATTCTCTGTGGAGAGCAGGGGAAGGCAGGGATGGGCAGCAGAACTCTGAACTGCCCTGCACATCCCTTCTCTCCCTAACAGGAGCTCTCGGCCACATCTTGCTGGGCTCATGTCAACAGGCAGCATCAAATCCTCTCCCTGGGGTGTAGAGGCTAAAGAGGCTACTTTTTTGTGAAATGCTGGGAAGAGGCATCATCCTCCCCCACATGATTCTGTGCTGTTCATCCCTTCCCAGCCCTGCAGAGCCCAGGCAGCCTGCAGGAGGGACTATCCTGATTTAGCCCCTGGCTGCTCCTAAAAAGGGGCATTTTTGGTCCTGACCCAGCCCTGAGAAAGCAAACCAAACCCTTGGGGAGCACCGAGGGGCAGACACAACCTGATCCAGAGGGACAGTGAAGCTTGGGTTTAGTACAGCCTTGCAAATCAGAATGGAAAGGTGAACTCACATCACCGTTTAAGATGGGGTTTAATCTGAAATATTCTGTGGGGCTTTGATTTCTCAGGCATTCATCTCTTGCTCAGCAACAAGTTCTACATGAAATTCTAGTGTTCTGTGCTGCTTTAGAAAGTTACCTACAGGAAAAAATACAGAAAGAGTGGCTGCTGATGCCTCTGGAAGCTGATCTCTGCTGGCTGCTCAGGATGTGCAGGGTGCTGTCACAGGCAGGCAACCTCAGCTCCCTTTGCAGAAGGGCCTATCCTGTCACATCTTTTATGAAAAAAATCAATCTTTTATGAAAAATCCTTTCCTTGGGATTTTTTCTCCAGAGAAGCTGAGAGGCCTCAGGAACAAAATGCAAACAATGGTTATCTGCTGCTGTGGGATGCAACAGGTGCATCTGGGATTGGTCCATGTGGTTGTTTCTAATTAATGGCCAACCACAGTTGGCTGGCTCAGACTCTCTGTCCCAGCCACAAGCCTTTGTTAGCATTCTTTCCTTTTCTATTCTTAGCCAGCCTTCTGATGAAATCCTTTCTTCTATTCTTTTAGTATAGTTTTAATATGATATATATCATAAAATAATAAATCAAGCCTTCTGAAACATGGAGTCAGATCCTCATCTCTTCCCTCATCCTCAGATCCCTGTGAACACTGTCACACTATCCCACCCTGAAACACAGTAAGCCCTGGGCTCATTGCCCTAAAAGAAAAGATTTAATGATCCACATTAATGCAAGGTATAACTCCAGCAAAGAATAAGGAGAGGAATGAATCTGGCCTTGGCTTGGCAGAACTCAGGAATACAAGTTGTGTTACCTTCAAACTCCTCTTACAGGTGTGTCTACTACAAATTAACCTCATTAATGGGTGTAATTAAGATAAATATTTAAAATTCTAGTCTCGTCCTGCTATCAATAAGCCAACAGAGATTTGCATTTGGCTATCGCTGATCAGTGAAGAGCTCTTACAACACTGTGCTCAGGTGTGCACAGGGTGTGTGAGGTGTGCACATGGTTCTGGGTGTGCAAACCACCCCTCCCAGGTCAGTATTTGCCTGTGACACTTGCTAGACCTGCACGCAGGAGCCACAGAGCAGCCACATTCCTTGGTCTCATTTTGAGTTTCACTCTGAGGTCACTTTATGTTTTTATTGGATAATGGATGGATTTTCGAAACCCAGCTTTAATTTTTCCTCAAGGAGGAAGGCATGCCTCCTTCAGTCATGCAGGACTTGCACAGCTGAGTGCAGAGCACATGCAGGCAAACAAAGTTCACAGACTCAGTGGCTGTGGCCACTGTACCTGCTGCTGGCCCACCCACTGGATTTGGCACTGTGAGGATTGACAGAAATGCACTGAGCTTCGAAAAGATATCCTCAGAAAGTTAAAAAAAACCCCAAGAAATTATCCCAGCATGCACAAGTTAGAGGATCACAAAATTCTGGAGTGCTTTGGGTTGGAAAGGACCTGAAAGCTCATCATATTCCAGCGCCTGCCGTGGGCAGAGACAGCTTCACTAGACCAGATTGCCCCAGTCCCTATCCAACCTGAATCCTTAACTTGTAACTTAACTCTTGTTAGCTGGAACAACATTTTCAGCCCCCCCTTGTAGAGATTCTGTGTCTGAGAATGTCACACCCAGCCCCAGAAGTACCAAAGGGACACTTACAAAGCCAAAAAAAAGAAACTATGCCGTTTTCTATACAACCCCTTGTACTACATATGCATTCACACCAATGCCAATAATAAAAAAACCCAAACATCTCACAAAGACGCTAAATATTCCTGAATCCCAATTAAAACATTCCCACWTTTCTTCTCTGTGCTGTCCCAAATGGTCTTGGAATCRYAGGRACCCATTTARGTTGGAAAACACCTCTAAAACCATCGAGTCCAGCCATTTCCCCAGCACTGCCAAGTCCTTCCTGTGTCTATCCACCATCCTGCTGCACTATTTTCTGGRGATTCCTTTCTGAGCACAGCACTTTTCTCTTTGGCCCATCAACACCCAATTTGTATCTCCTTGTCTTCTATTTCAGGGTGAGAGTTTTTTGGGACAGAGACCATCTTTTTACGAGCGTGCCCAGGGCAGGGAGGTCCAGGTTTGCAAATAGGCTTCTGACAGCTTGTTCATATAAAAAATAACTGCAACCACAACAATATATCACACAACTGCTCTGACATGGACTTTTGCCACATCTCAGCCAAGTATTTCTTGGAAATGTGAAGCAGTATAGAAGAGTTAAAGTGCTGAAAAGCAAAAATCTTAGTGTTGGTAACACCACCTTCAACCCGCACAACTTTTCAGTGAGTTTCTTGTGATATCAGACAAGACTTGTTGTTTTTTTTTTTCCAGCAGATGATCAAGGCCCTGAGTGCRACAAATAAATAAAATTCCTCTTGTTATTTGCAATGGAAGCTTCTAATTTGCTTATTACTTTGCTTATCTATTCATTGAGATAATTATCTGACACCTGCCAACAGCAGATTGTTCTGACAGATTTTTATTGGCTGAGATCAATTTGTTACTTACCATCTGTCCAGCTAAAGGTGGTTTGCAGGTCAACAAGCTGGTGAGCTTTGGAAAATCTTAAAAAGATCTTGAGCAGTATCCTTCCTGAACTAATTTCATTTTAATCTCCTGTAAAGCACATGAAAGGATGGACTTGAAAATTAGCTTTCAGGCAGAGAAGAGAAAATAATTTGCCTTTCTTTGCTATGATCTTGAATGATCTATTTCCTCTGAGGTTTTCTAAAATCCCAGGTGAACCCATGAGCTGATAAGTTACTGTGTGACACTAAAGACCTCTGGACACGGCAAAGAAAAAAGCCAGATATGTCCCAACCATCATGGATGAAGGGAGAAAGAAATCAATTTCTCCCAACAACAAAAAAAAAAAGATCAGTTCAGGAACTACTTTTTGTGATGTCCTTTTTTCTTTGCTGGTGGATAAAGACACTTCCACTGAATTTTGGTACCTTGAATGTCTCAGAACAATTTCCATGCTGCCTCATGGAACTGATGGGTAAGATTTGGGTTGAAATTAATCTTAAAGATCATCCAGTTCCAACACCATTCCAAGGGCAGGGAAACCTTCCACCAGACCATGTTTCTCCAACTTCATTATCCAACTTCATGCTCTAACTCCCAGTGTCACACCACCCAGTTTGACCATTCTGGGAGCTGGGCAGAAGCATTCTCCAGCATCCCCTTTCTTTTTCCCCTGCAGAATTTCCAGCACAGGCCGCAATTCCACCTGTGGATGCAATAAGGATTTCTGCCATGCACAGTTCTGATGGATTTCTCTGTGGTGTTTGTACTTTGTTGGCCACGTCTCTGGAAATGCTGGTAGGCCTCTAATGGCTGCTGGGAAATCCAGGCCCCTGGATTGCTATTTTATCCTAAGTGCCAAAAATCAAAAAACTCTGTTCTTGGTGTTCTTCTGGATCAAATTTTCTTTGTGCTTCTGTATCCAACCAGGTTTTGACAGAATATGATGAAAAATATTTAAATTGTTCTTAACAGAAGAGTATCATTCAGATTTTACTCTAATTTTACTTCTGAGCTGTCAGCGGTAAAATATAAACATCCCATCACTCAGTTAATACTTTTTAGAATTGCAAGAACCATTTTGATGCCTTTTCAAAGCGTTCTGAAAAAGGGGAGGGAGCTGACGGCCCCTACTGCAGGATGCATCAAATGAAGCCATTCGAACTTAAAAACTTCTCGGGGCTCCAGAAGTGAAAGCGAGCTTTAAACGATAGCACACAGGAGACTTCTTTTCCTCCAAGAAACTCATCCTAGTAGTGCCAGGAGAGCTTCCCAATGATTATGGATCATTTAAAGATAATGGCACTCAAAGTCCCCAGGACAGCATTTTGTGTCAGCACATCCTTCTCCAGAACCTTTCCGATTGTCGCGCAAATGCTCGAGCTGCTCCCGTTGTGCTCAGATCACTCCTCAGCGGGTGCTGGGTCTGCCGTGGTAATGTGGTGGGACACCCAGCCAAGGCTTCAGAAGCACCAAAAACTCCTGGAAACCAAGCCCCCGGTGGTAATTTTTTTGTTGGAGAAATGGGGAGTGCGGAGGCTGTAGGCTGCAGTCAGTTTTCTGCTTTGAATATTGCAGCCATTTTAAACTAAACATAAAATTGTCTCCAGAGCACAGCTCTGTAAGTCAGTCAGAGAGAAATGGCTCTGCATTCCAGTGCACGATTTAATCTGCGGTATATGTATGTTTATAAATGTATATTATGCATGGGATTTTTTTTTCTCCTAAAATTTTCAAATCATATGGGGTGTCAGGCTGAGATATTACGTGTTACAGTTGTAAGCTAGAAATAAACTGAAAACATTTTTACATGAAAAGATATGAAACAGAGGACAAACTGCTGCCTACATTGGTGGTTGTAAAAGGTGAAAATATAAAACACCTTTCCAAAACTTGCTCTTTAATTATTTCTGAATGAATATACTGTGACCTTCTTCAAATAATCATAAACTCATCAGTGAATTTTATTGAACTGGTCCTCCAAAACTCAAGAACTTTCTGAGAATTTCCAAAAGCCTGGTGTTACTCATTATCAGTTTGAGGAATTGATCCCACTGGAAATCAAATATGATCTCTCAAAAATGCCCAGTGTATCTGCTGCTCGGCCAAGATCCCAGAAAAAGCCTTGATGACACCTTGTGCAGAGATGGATTGCAACAGGAAATGAAGAGCTCTGAACCTAATGGTTGGAAATCCCTGCCTGTAATTCGACATCTGCAACTGGAGCCAGTGACATCTGTGTGTCCCCAGCATCTGTGAAAACCAAGCTACCTTCATTATTAAGGACCCAGAGTCAAACCCTGCTATCGATATTTTGGGCTAGGATTTCAACCTCCACAACTGGGCTTTGAGCCTGGTGATTTTTTTTTGGCCCAAAGAACAAAGTTAAAAACTCTTCCTGGAGTCTCCTCTGCTCGTTTATCACAACCTACTCCACCTCCTGCATACCAGCTTAATTTCATTTCAGTTTCCAGTTTGATGTGCACGGCGGGGATCTCTTTCCCAGGCAAGAGGCAATATGAGGTGAGAAGAAGAGCATGCTGCCAGCACAGGTATAGGCCTGCATAATGGAGCTGTGACACTCTCAAAGAGGCTTTTCCTTTTAACAACTCCCCGAGTTGGGAGTGAAAAGACATAATGCAGATGGCATAATTGAAGTGGGAGAATGAAACATTAAGCATGCACAGAAGGGATTAGAGAGGAAGACTTTTGGGGTTATTTAATTTTGGCTCAGTTGTTATCTAACAGTTTTTGTCAGGAAAAAAACGTTAAGGCTCCTTGCAGGTCCAAGAAAAAAAAAAAAACTAAGGAAGATTATTACCTGCCTAGGAGTATGTAAAGCCTTGTAAAACTATCAGACTTGAGAGAATTTATTCTTTATTATGTGATATCATGTTCTACAAAATATCTCGCCTTGCACAGCTCTCTCAGGTCTCCTTTCTTCCTTTTTATAGACCTGTCAATTCTGGGAATGATCTAATCATGATGAGGATTTAAGGTATGTATATGCATTGTACTGAATGCTAACCATTCATGAGCTCTTGGTTTCAAAGATCTTCTCTGTGAAGCTGAGCAGTTCAAAAAGGAATGCCTAACATAAAAAGCCTTATATTTAACTCCTAATGAAATCATTAAAGAGCGACCAGACGTGATTGCAAATGTTAATTTATCAGATCTCACACCTGCCACAAGTATGGAGAACAAAGGAGGGGATAGTTAAACACCTTTAAGGTCTCATTAATTGAGGTAGAAAATAAAGCATTAAAGAGATTTTAAAGGCTGGCCGCGCTCCTCGAAGACAAAGGGATCAATTTTACACACACCTTGCTGAAGGAAAGTCCTTCTAAAATCAAGGGGAGTTTTGCCAGAGAAAAGACTGCAGGATCTAGTGAAAAATCAGGCATACTCAGAGCTTTTCTGCTGGATGAGGAGCCCTGGTGTGTGCTAACGACACGACCAAAGGCACAGCAGCTCCTGCTCCACGCCTGTGGTATCGGTTACCTACAGAACTCCAGGAAGAATACATATGAGGATAAGGAATAGTTGCTCTTTATTCCTGTCAGTAGGTTCTGCCTTTGACTCTGCTGATCAATATCAGCCGTGCATTGGTTACTATGGGAATGAGCCCTTCCTGCACTCAATAAACCCCAAGTTCCTTTTTTTTACAAAGGTGAGCAAAATACTTTTAAAAGAAGGTTTTATCTGCTTTGTGCCTTGGGGGACTCTGCAGACATCACTTTAAAGGTACTTGGGCGCTTTGAAATGCAGAATATTATGATCTAGCTTTGGGCAAGTAAAGACTTAAAACCATTTGTTTACCCCAGAAATCAATGTCAAATTCATGTAGAAATCTATGTGTGCCTACGCTCTGTGTCGCTGTGCTCAGGCATGTGTGCACCACTGTGCTCGTGTCTCTGTGTGCTGTACACACTAACAGATACACAGGAATATAAACTTTAATTTGGATTACCTTTAAGGCTTGGAAACAAGATGCTGAGATAAAAAATTATCTAGCAATACCTTGGACTCAGCGCCTCAGCTCAGCTAATTAATCCACCCTTACAATATTCCTGATTATAATACCGGGATAAGAAATAACCTACTTTCCCCTTTTATTTATGATAATACATTGTTTGATTAGAAAATATTTAGTAATGCATTAATACATATTTCTAGGGGTACAGAGCGCCAAGAATATGTGAAATAATTTGTAGGGTATTCCTGAAATGAAATCCATTTAAACAGAAACTATGATGGATGTGATGTTGGAGTGTTGCAATGTCAGCTCCACAATGTAACCTCTTTAAAGACTTTCCAGGTGAAGCAGAAGAGTGGTAGCAAACTGCCACAGAAAATGCTGCCAATTATAGCCAATCTGTCAGATGTCTGTTCTTCAGACCTATTACTAATTGGCTTGAAGAATGTTAAGAAATAGTGAATTAATCCTTTTTTACCCTTTTTGTTCATTTATGTGTAACATGATTTTTTTTCTCATGTGCTAGAAGTAAAAATATTGAAAAGTAATGATGAGGATTTTCTCAACCCGAAAGGAGCTAGATGGACAGAAAGTTACAGCAGAAAASTATCAGGGTACCTTTGAGACCACTYRTGGCCCAGAGAGATTTACAGAGTACATAAATCAGTGAAGAGTGTCTAGTCAAAACAGAGTCTGGGAAAAAGTTCCCTCATGGGCAAAGGAAACATTTGCAAGATCCCTCATCTCTGTAATGACTTCCCCAACTCCAAGTATCTGCTTTCAGACTACAAGCAGGCTCTGCATTCACYGGGTTTCTTCAGAGTTCCGAAATGATCACAGAAATCACAGAATCATTTAGGTTGGAAAGATCTCCTGATGGCCCAGCTGCRGTGAGCTCCTCTTCTATCAACACCCAAAAACCACGAGAACCTTGAGGCTTGTCACAGTATCTCCAACTTTACACACAGTCTAAAGGGACTCGTGCCCACTTTTAAATTATTGTTGGGAGAAAAAAAAAGGTTAAAAATGCATTTGTGAGATTTACAGTAAAAAACTTACACAAATTCTGTCAAGTTTCCCATGGATCTTTSCTGGAAGTTACACACCAGTGGCCAGGACTCAAACTCACACCAAAGGAGCACAAGGGAAGGAGATTTTCCCTGACAAATGGCAGACAGTTTCAGAGCTATCACCATAATATTTGCTGCAGAAAATAATTTCAGAAACTAATCCTTTAATTTAAAATCTGGCAATTAAACCTCATATACACAAGCTCCTGAGACAAAATATGTATCCTTGCTTTCCTCTGCAGTTTTAAGGCACAAAACAAGATTGTTACGTGTCACTGGTTCATACCATAAATCCTTACGTGAATTTTAGATGATGGAATCTTTGAAAGACTTAAAGAAATATCTTTCTTGAGAAGGAAAGAAAGAAAAAAAGCAAAAAAAAAGAGATGTTCTAAAGAAAGTCAGAATTGAAGTTGTAAAAGAGTTTATGCAAAACCAACTTGGAAAGGACGCTCGCTTCTGTTCCACAGTTTGCCAAACTAATGGGACCAAAGTGAGTGCTTAATCAAAGTCMATATTGGCCTGCTGACTCTCAGGAAACGATCTAAAAGTGCTTTGGGGGCTCTTTCTATGTTCATTATCTTTTCCTGTGTCACTTGGTGTCTCTAATGATAGACGAAGAAGCACTTAAAATGTCTCGACTCAATTCTCTTCACTACGGAAATCTCGAATTAAATACTTACCCAGACAAAAAAAAAATCATATTCAGAATGAGATTGTGACTCTAGGATCTTCTGAAAAGCAGCCTAGGATAATTCAGCAGCCCCACTGGATCTTGCATTTAGAGGAGTCTGAAGTATCCAAGTGACTCAGCAACTCAGTGGTGGGTAATTTACAGCTCGCTCCTCCTTGAGAGCAGAATTGCAAACTCACCAACTAAAGTGCTCCTGCATCAACCTTCACTGAATGCAAATGCCCTGCTCGAGCAGCCCATGTCAGAAACAGATGTTAAAAATAAGGGAGAAACATCCAAATACTTCTCTTTTGTTTGACTGAAGGAAATTCCATTTAACTAGTTTGAATGATCCAAGTTTGAAGCTGCTCAAAGCAGTCAGAAACTTCATTCACAGATGTAGAAAACAAAGAACATAAAAGCATCATGGTTTTCTAAGCTTCTTACCAGGAAAGTATCAGATTTTTAAARAATCTTGCCTCTMTAYAMAAMACAMAWATATRTMTYWWAWWTWWAWATAKATATATATTTAAGCTAAAAGGTATTCACAGAATAAAGTTACAAAAACTATTAGCCAGTAACCATTTAATTATTTGAATATCCACCATGAAGAACCAAGAAGCACAAGCTCTGATTCCTTCATGACAAAAAGACCAAAGTGTTTCAGTGCTCTGCAGCAACTAGTGGATCTGATTTTAAGGGTCTTGCTCAAGAAATTGAATATTCTTGAGCATGAGAATTTTGCCCCATATCTAAAATGCAAAATAATTAATYTAGAAATGCATATTATTATTGTAGTCTTATATTAACAAAATATCTCATTTTAAAAAGAGGTGGATTAAATTCTTTCTTCAATGAATGCCCAAAAAGAGGATTTATTTCACTGAGGAAAAATAAAGGTTAGATTTTATCCTAAGAAGATGGGTTTATCCTAATTTAAGGTAGGTTGGTATCATGCACAGCTCAACAGGGGGCTTATCAGACGAAAAACTTATGGATTTCAGMCTAAAATATTGTCTCATGTTAATGCAACATAGTTTGTTTCTGAAGCAAAATGTGCCTGTAATTACTTTTAAATTGATTATAATTCTTCCTTCTTAAAGTAAAACACTAAACCTCAGTTGCACTAGGAAGACAAGCAGCATAAAAACCTGCCCACATACGTACTTAATATAGTGGGTATAAAAATACTAATTAMGATAAAACATTATACCAGAGTACCTACAATAAACACAAATTAATAAACCAATCAGAAATGTGAACACCTTCAGGAAAAACTGTAGCATGCATCATATAATCTCATGCAGACTAGTAAGGAATGCCTAATGTGAATTTTTTTTTTTTTAATCGACCAGATAATTTGGGGCATAACTGGGGAAAGTCTCCATAAAGACCACGACCTGTAAAAAATGAATATATAATTTGTAAGAAATTGTATTCTTCCATTCAGGGAGGGCATCAGCAGATTTTGGGCTCTGAGCCCTTCCAGAAGAGGCTATCTTTCACTGGCAACAGCTCCAGAGAAGAATTCCTACCCATCTCTAGAGAGACAGTAGGAAGAAATCTTTTTAAATTCAATTAAGGTACCCTTTCTCCATCTAAAAATATTTAAATTTAGTAACCTGTACCCTTTGCTGGGCATAAAAAACATTTTCACAGTGAATTTTGRGGTGTTTCACAGCGCAGTGACCAACCAAGGCTGCGCAAGTCATCACCCATCAGGAACTACTGCAGTAAATGCAAAATTACATGTTCTGGCTTTAACCACCAGGAGAGTCTGAAGCAGCTGATGCAGTAAACACACGTCCAAAACTGATTTATGTTTACCTTGCTGTGTTTATGTGCTGTAAATGAACACTGACTTTACCTATAAAGGCTGAAATTCAGATGATTCCAGTTTTAATGCCTATTAGGATATGCTTAAAGGGACTTCAAAGTAAATTTATCACATGTAGAGAAGCTTATAGGAATTCAGAATTTATACTGCTTTCCTCAATAAGATGCCTCATGCTCATAACTTGAGGGTTTTTCCAGCTCCTGCTTTGGTGGTGCAGGTTATTCTTTCAYTCTGAAATGTCTTTTAAAAGGATTATTTGACTGAATGTCCTTCCTAGTGGGAAGACCACCACGCCATGGGTCAAAACCTAACTCAAAGAAACTGAAAAATAGAGACTGCTTTTCGTTCGTGTAGCTAAAATCTAGATTTCAAAAAAATATATATATAAAGGAAAAAACAAAACCAAGCAAAAGGATAAAGGACATTTTTTAAGATTATTTTCACTGTTTGTTCTTAAGACTTTCAGTCACTTATCTTTCCCAGTAGGATAAGATTTCAAACAGGAATTATAACAATTTTACCCTCAAACTGTTTGTGAGACTTATCCTGAGAGTGAACATGGGCTAAAAAAAAAAAATAAAAAGGCAAACAGCTACTAAAGAGATTCATGCAGGGAGTTCTCAGCCTCGTTCATCAGGAAAGGCCACAAGAGCTAAGAAAGCAGCCAAACTTGTTCAGAACCCATCTTGGCCAACAGAGAAGAGAGAAATCCAGAAAATGAGGCAGCAAATTCAGGAAGACATTAAAAAATGTCTGTCAGAAGCTATTTTTGGGACGTTCTTTATGCTCCTCCAAGGAATTCACTTACACACAGCCCCGTTGCAGCTGCGTAAATGCCCGGTGGCTGGAGGTTCACTTGGTCGAGTCGAGAACATGATATTATGAGACAAAATAATCACTGCTGGCAGCGCAGCAGCTGAGGACAGGCACATTGTGCCTCGTAAGGCCCCGCTGTGCCTTCCCCAGATGCCGTGTCCATGGAGATGTGACCCCAGCCACGGCGATCCCGCGGCGTGGAGTGACCCGTGAGGACAGAGAGCGGCTCTCGCTCGGCTCAGGCTGGCAACCAGGACCCTCCAAACCTCCCCGTGCCCACTCACTTCCAACATGATTCATGTTGATGTTGTTTCCAAGGTTTCCATGGCGAATATGTGTCCACATATTTCAGGTTTTTGTTGGGGTTTTTTTTTTTTAATAATGACTTGGATCTTCCATCTAAGAGCCCTCCTCAATCTCCGCATTGCCATTTAAATTCAGCCGTTAGTTGAATTCAACTATTAGTTGTTGGGGTGTTTTAAGGAAAATAAAGAGAGAAAAGATTGACATGAAAGTGAGTCTTGGTGGGGTTATTTTTACAGTGACTCAGTAGAGCACTGGGCGAAATGTCTCATCGGCGTTCCAGCAACTCTCTGATGGACATTGGGTACATTTGGAGTTTGTAGGTGCTAACGTTTGTTTGCAAAAGGAGTTGAAACAAAACAAAACTAATTTTCCCCAATATGCCATCCAAAAACCACTAATGAGTGTCACCGAGGCCTTCAGACATTCCTTCCATGCATGGCTGCTTCAGATGATAAAGTCTCTCCAGAACGAGAAGGGATTCAAAAGGCAGATTCACTGGGAAGGCTTCTGTAATGCTGTTTATTTAGGATATATGAGGACATGTTCCAAGAGTTCCTTGGTTATCACACACACAAATTACACTGACAACTGGCTTTGCCTCCATGGCCCTGCTGCTACTTCCAGAAAATATCCAGGACTGGAGTTGTTTTGCTCCATGACACATCRAACTATTAGACATGGACCAAAATTAGAACTGAGCTCCTGGTGGTGTCTAGAGCATGTGTTGCACAACTGGCGCTCAGTGGAATTGCCCTCCCTCYCCACCACTAGAAATGGAAATCTTCCCAGGGAACCAAAGGGGTTTAGGGCAGAGCCTTGAAAGTGGGAAGCGACTGTGGTTAATAAAACCCAAGGTCATGGTCTGTTCCACAGCCCCACAGAGCTCCAGCTGACACAGGAAGCTGCTGCCACCCCTGTGGGGCATCCCACCGCCTGCCACCCCCACAGCACGTGCCATGGGCTGGAGGCACCTCTGTTTCCATGATTTGGAAACAAACTGGGATGTGGGGAGCGCACACACTCCGATATTTTGTCGCTTTCCTGGGCTCAAGCAGCTGCAGCTGAACACATCATTCTTTCCCTTGTCTGAGAAACATTTACTGCTTGTTACAAAAGGTTTGGGGATGGCCTACTGTGTAATAGCTTAGATGACTGAAAACAAATTTAAATATAAGAAATGTTCTGGCTTATTTTTTGCGTGTTGTAAATACTCTTAGAAACGGCATGGGGCCTTATTAAGTTTGAATCTCAGGTCTTTCAACTTCCTCAAGAAAAGAGAACAAATGGTAAAAGCATGAGGAAGTAAGTAACCTCTGTGATTTCCCACTTCAGTTCAAGCCCAGAGATTTTTGTCAGTGGTTATTACAGTCATATTTCTTTAACACCTTTAAAAAAGAAACAGCAAGAAAAAGGTTTCAAAGAGGGAGGTTGCACCAGCCACAGAAAGTTCTGATTTCTCCAAACATGTGGAAACCCACTGGGCAAGGAAGACCCAGGCTTCCTGCAGATCTTATTGCCAGTTCTGCACAACGGAGAACTTTTGATTATTTTCCAAACTTGTATTGAAATCAACTGGGTTAGTCACCTTAAAAAGAGAAAGAGACCCCTCTGYGCTGCTCTGTAACCCTTCAGTCTTTTGTTGGGTTTGGGCTATTATGCACTCTTTTTGAAAGATGCTGAATTGTATAAATATCTACCCAAACATTAGTAGAAAAGCTGTAATAGGACAATAGAGAGGTAACCATTGCTTTTTATTTATTTATGTATTTACCACTGTTCCAGCATGATGATGTTGTCATTGCAACAAGTGTTTCTGATATTTGAAAGGGGAAATTGATAAATCCCTTAAGAATCTAAAATTCCTTTATGCTTGGGAGCTATGCTCAGAGGGTTATTTCCATGGGGATTTTCTTTAGGCAAGGGTTTGATATGATTATTTTTCCCACAATCTATTGTTCCAGTTATTTATCAAATTATGCTCCTTTCACTTGATATTTTACTTCAGGTAWACATATTAAAACACAAACCTGTGACTGCTATCACCATGAACTATTTGGAGTATACCCACATAGTATTTTGTAATGAATAATGACCCACTCTGTTATTTTTATAGGTTTGAGCATATCTACAGCTGTAAAACAAACAAAAGCACAGAGAGTAAGGATCCTGCACACCCCAAAAAACTCAGTTCCACAGCTGAATTTCTAAAATACCAARTTATTTGCCATTTGTTCTGCCAAATGTGTGTAGATCCTTTAGTGGCTCTGTGTACTTGGGGGACTTTGGGTAGACAGATTTGATGTTGCCCATCCTGAGGTTCTGCTGGGGGTGAGGATTTACAGCATCCTTGAAAARATGCTGGGCATCACTGTTATAATTTACATATTGAACAGATAAATATGTACATCTCACTTAAATCTGTTGGGTTTAACCATGCTTATTTCACATGAAGTGAAAGTTTGTATGTTTCACATAAAGTGGAAGGATTTTCTGTTTGTTCCTGAAGAAGAGCAGGGAGCAAAAGAGCTTTGAGGATGGTCAAACACTGAGAAATAGGGCTGGGAACGTGTTCAGCCGTGAATAACCAACTGATAAGATGATTCACTGCTATGCACAGGTGCCTAACATTTGCTGTGTGGGAACACAGGGTGGTGACTGGGTTGCTCATCATGCCACTGTGTCTTAATATGGAAAACTTTCCTGGCTTAATGTTGAGACTGTTATCCCCTAATTTTTCATGATGTGCCGTCTCATTTTGGAAACTGCAATCCAATAAATGAGTAAGCAAAACCAACTGCCTGTGAGCAATAACTCATGCCCTTAAGGAAGATCAGCCAATCCCAAAAAATGCTGATCAGRAAACTAAATATTGTTTTTCTAGGGAATACTCCCAGGTCACGTACAGAGGTAGCTTTTTAGTTCATAAGGAGTGGAAAGAGAAAAGGGAGACTTGATGTTCCTCCATAAAATGCCAGATGATGGGGGATGCCCACTGAAAACCACAGCAGCAAAGATTGCACAGGATCAGGGTTAAGGCACGACCACAAGTGTTAAAAATAGAGCAGGAAAAGGGTTCTGGGAGCCTGGGAATGTTACAACCCCCACCATCACATTAAGGGATTGCAGCTCCCACTGCTCTCTGCATCACCTGGGGTTTCAAGAGCTGCAAACACCAGATGCACACCTTTAAACTGACTTCATCCCATTGCCAAATGGTCCCATTTCTCCTTGCTCAAGCAGGTTTTGGTGTGCCCCTCACACAGCACAGCCTGCTACTTCCTCACACAGCACACAGCCAGCTCCTCCATGCAGAGCTTTGTGCCTCCAGCTCTGCCTCTCTGCTCATGTGTCCACTCTCCCAGACTGACAGCCTTGGAGACAGAGCTCATTTCTAGTTCAAAACCAGGTAGGCAACTTAAAAGGAAAAAAAAATAAAATAAAGATGTCATTTTCCACTCATGGATGTAGATGAAAGTTGTTGGTGGGATAACGATAGTTATTAGGRGTGTAGGGGCCAAATTCTGGTTTCACTCTGTTTAGATTTGGAAATAAATCAGCCGAATCCAGCATGACTCAGAGCAGAATTTGGCTCTAAATATTTTAACTGTAGCATGAGCTTGCTGTCTACATGACTGAATCGCCCTGAGACAATCAGTGCCTCCTCTTTGTCTTTGCCAGGGGGGCCGCAGTGATCCTTGTGTTTATTTAAGGAGCGCGGCGTTCATGCCTCACCTCCTGCATCTGCACACACGGAGCCGCTCACCTTCCCTTTCACCTCAGCTGCTTTGCATACAGGGGCATTTAACTCTTTTAACAATTAGTGCCAGCGTTCAAACCTCATGTTTTATTTCCCTGGATTTCCCAATCTCTGGAGGGCTCATTATAAACGTTCTCCAAGAGAACGGGGAGCGCACGCGGGCGCGAGCGGCGCAGCTCCATCAGAGGCTCCAAGCGTGGCTGGCGACAGCTTAACAGCAACAAACAGATCTGGGTGTCCTTCACAAAGACCTTTCCCCCAGCTGCCTCAGGTTTATCTCTGGGTCTGCCCTGTCAGGAAACAGGTGCTTTTCTATTAATAGGCACCAGGCAGCCAGGCAAGACGAAGGTGCGGTGCCGTAGGAAAACAGGTGGTCTCCAGTTGAACAGTTTATAAACAATAACTAATCACTCAAGACCTGTAGCAGCTCCTAATGAGGACTATAATTACGAGCCAGGTGGCTGTAGTTAGAGGAATACATTGTTTTTAAACAGGTTACTTGACTCAACAGCAGTTTTACGGGAGGCAGGATTGTCTCCAACATATGTTCCCTCTGCCTCCCGTTTTCCTTTTTTTTTTTCCTCTTTCCCTGTGTGTGTACATAGGGATGCCTGATTCACTATAAAACCCTGGGTTCTTTCACTTGTAGTTCATAGGGATGCCTGATCCAGTATAAAACCCCGGCTTCTTTCACTTAYAGTTCCAGAGGCCTGCAATTGCTCTGGCTGAATCCTGACTGCTCATGTCAGGGGTAAATCTTGACAAAAACTCAGCATAAACAATTCAGCCGTTTTTCAGATTGATGGCAAGGAAAATAGTTCTAGTATGTTTATATTTATAGTTTAAAGTGTTATTTTTTCATGTTAAAACATCAGAGCAGCWACAGGGCTGTTGCTGTGTCAGGTTGCACAACAGAGACAGAAGCTGAAAATTATTGAAGGACTACATCTTCAAAGGTTGTTTCTTATATTAATTTTGACTGGCCAACAACCCCTTCTCCCAAAATATTTATTAACACTAAAAACCAATTTTAATTACTTTTTTAAAAACCCATTTTTCCCAGATTTTGACTCAAGATGTTGGATGCTACAGGGACAACATTCCCAATACTATGACAATTTTTTTTCATTCCACTAAAAATGCACCCAAAAATTTTCAAGTCACCACTCTCACAGGGAAGAATCTCTTTCTGATATCTAATCCATAGCTGCTCTCTGTTTAAAGCCTTCACACCTTGYCCTACCATTCATGAACTCAGCTCTTCCACAGCTCTAAAATTTCCAGTTCTGTCAAAACCTGTGGCCAGTTCAGAGCAGTACCACATGAAATCACCTCTGAAATCATTCTTACCCCCTGCCTATTTTGTAATCAAAAAGGAAATCATACAAAGGAGACTACATTAAGGCTCCAGGCTAATTCACTTATGTCATTACAGCATCAAGGTTGATCTTGAAGCTTGATTTGAAATGACAGGCTGAACTTAAGCACTTTCTTAAGTGATTTGCTGGATCAGAGCATACGTGTTATGATATGGCAAATCATTACAAGATCACATGTTAATTTCCACAGGGCTTTCAGGTCTGTGTAATTAACACAGTTTCTATCTGTAGAGCTCATGGCCTCACGTGTTGAAGTGTCCCTTACCTTGATMATTTTGAGATTTTTAAAAAATCCCRGTTACATTGAAAGTTGTCTTGATTTGGGCACTAAATGTATAGCAGCGTTTCAATCTTAATTTTTCTGTACTTCAGCATTGTTGGTCAATAAAGCAAGATGATTAATAACAAGGATATTGCACAGCAGATTCATAATTTTGTGGATGCCACAGTGATACACTGAATAATTTTATAGTCAATAATAGGTTTGGATAGTGCCATGTAGTAAAGGATTGTTGTGAAAGAAAACACATGAGAGGACTAAATTATTCTCGGTATACCCAATTTAGAGTCTAGTCAAGCATATTTTCATGTGATATTGATATCTAGTTCCTACAATGATTACTGGTTTCTAAAGATAAGCAGAGGGACAGGTAATGACTATTTCATGGCAACACCGTAGGAAAATATATTCAGAGTCTGGAACTATAATGGTGAAAAGTTGTTTGGAATTTTATTTTTAAATGGACTATTTCTAATCCTTACCCTCTTGCTCACCCTCTGGGAAATTCACAGTTTTGGTTTGGGCTTGTTATAAAAAGCAGGAGATAAATGCGGCCCTCAACATATTTTGGTTGATGCTGGAAGACACAGCATCAATTTGTAAGGCTGCTCTCAGGGCTGCAATGAGCTTTTTGCAATGAGATTTTGTGTTTTCTTCTGAGTGCACACAGAGGTCAAAGCCCAGGTTAAGGAATGGATCTTATAATTTAATTTTAGCCCATTTTGACACCTTCTTTCTATTGCTTTGCATTTCCTCAGGACAATGGCATTGTTTAGTGGAAAAGACCACTAAATACCACCATGTCTCAAAAAGGCCTTTTTGGTTTATTTCCTGAAGTTCAGAGATTCACGCTGGGAAGTTTTTCCACACTCAGACAGGCAAAGTGTGAGACTGAGCTAGACAATCTCCAGAGGTCCATTCTCCCAACTTCTCTATGATGCGTGTGAAATCTGCCAATCAGGAGTTCTCAAAATGATGCAAAGAAAGGGGACTCTCCACCCATATCTGAACCATTAAKGTTGGAAAAGACCTCCAAGACCCCCAAGTCCAACCACCAACCCAACATCACCACCACGTTCACCACTAAACCGTGTCCTCAGGTGCCACAGCCACACAWTTCTGAGTCATTCAGAGGGATTCTGAGGTTCTGTCCCAGTCATTGTTATTTTTCCSCTCATGCTGACACACAGTGAGAGATGAGTGGCTCCTGAATGTTCATCTGTGCTCCCTTTCCTGCAGCGTGTGCACCCAGTCAGGGAGTGCTGGATAACGCTCTGCCTCTATGAATTGAAAATTCAGGAAGGGCAAATTTGCTGTCTCTGGATTTTTGGATGGGGGTTGAGATGGATTAATTATATGTCAAGAGGGACTTGAGCAATAACAAGTGACTTTATGACTGTCTTTACCACTTGGTGGAAAGGTTACATTTAAAAATTGGCTTTACTGCACTGGATTTTAGGTTAAGTTCAAAATGCAGCTTCCGCTGTTAGAACTGAAGGGTCATATAAAATTCATTGCAATRGAATATTTATAAGTATCTGGGATATTTGTAGGAAACACAATAATGGTAGAATCAGAGCTCACAGATAGAAGGGGGAATTGTTAAATGGCAAATAAAAGCTCCATTTTTCCAGCACTTAACCCTACATATAATAATAATTATTACAAATCTGAGCAATGATTAAATTTCATCCTSAGCCCCGGCTAAACGCATGTGAATGGAAAATGATTTTTTGCGCTGACAACTGGCGTGCTGTGAGCACTCGGAGCAGGAGTGATGTGCATGCACATCACACGCATCCCACCCCCAGCGAGGCGCAGGTATCCCTGGAGGAGCTCTGGGATTGCCATGCCTCGCTTCCCAAGCCCGGCGAGGAGGAGAAAAGTCCTGTTTGTTTACAGCCTCTCCTTCCTAATCACGTAATTACAGCTCTGAAGGCAGATATCTGACAAAAGCCCCCGAAAGTGAGCAAGGTGAGGGCTCGGCAGCTTTTGTCGCAGCTGTTATCTCATCGCCCTCCTCTCCTGCGAGATGCCGGGGGTGTGTTTGCGCGGGGCTATCATTTACCTCGCTGCCGTGTGCCACCACAATTATCCCCTTGAAACGCGCAACTAAAGCTGCAGAAGCAGAGGCCGTTCAGAGGGAGGGGAAGCTGAGCAGCCCTAATTAGCGTTAAGTACCTGTAATCCTCCGAGATTTTACCTAGCGATAAAAGCCAGGGAAAGTCCCTCAGGTGGGAGCAAAAAGAGCCCAGCCAGGTTGGCGGTGGATCAGGTGTTGCCTGTCAGCTCTGCTGAATGAATGCAGCCTATTGATCCAGAAGTTGCCTGTGTTTTCTGCCACAAATTGAATTTAAATTGCTTACATGAAGAAGACATCTGGCAGGTTAAGGTTTACCTGCTTCATGTTTTGAAATAATTTTCTCCACCAGCAAATAGGTAGGCGAGAGCTCTTTTGCAAATAAACCAAGCAAAGCTTTCTGAGAGATACAGACATGGTTGTTTGCAGTGCCTGAGCTTGAAGAAGAAAGTTGTCAGMTGAGAAATATGTTTCAAATTAATAAAATAATAAAGCAAGAGAGTTTTAACAGATTAAGTACTTGCACAGCGCCTTCATTCCTGATGAATAAAATACCTCCTCCCCTTACAAAATAATGTAAAAAACTATAGCCCTCATTGAAAGGCTTTTATTTGGTGGAGAGGTGTTAGCTGGGGGTTTGGAATTTTTATTGTTGTTGTTTGTTTSTCCTAATCAAATAAATTTACTACTTTATTGGCACATGATTACAATTTTTTTGTTGTTGTTWTATACAGGACAGTAATTTTAGAATCCATGCCAACGGTAGGGGAGTTGGAATGAGATATTCTTTAAGGTTTCTTCCAAACMAAATCATTCTGTGATTTTAAGAAATACTTACTGGAGGCTGTTGCGTAGAACAAAATTATTTTTTGAACATTTTTGGAGAGGTTTGTCCGTGCATGAGGTGGTCATTTGAATAGAGGAGGTGGTCACCAGCCATGAAGGCTCTGAACCACCTTAATCTCTCTTCCAACCAACAATGTTGTCACTTTAAAATTATTTTTCTCATTCTACAGTTACACCCACAGTTTTCCATGTGTTGGAKTTTAAGTGCTTGGGGGAGGGTGGAAACTCACCAAGATAACCTGGGACCTCCAGGCCTCTGAATCAGGGCTCTGAATTGAGCAAGTGCGTTCTACACTGACAAATTACATAACACTAATATTAGTGAGAGCTCTGTGTGTTCACTCAAACAATAAAACCACTTAAGATACTGGAAGAAAAAGAAGAGAGGAGGGAAAAACCACCTTCACAATAACAAGAGGCAYGGGAGAAACCTTTAAAAAATGTTATTATGTGTTTACTAACTTTTTTAAAAACTGTTTTTACTGTTTTTACTTATTGAGCCTGGTAAATCCTGGCCACAGCTCGTACATCAGCCTGTTTGTCTCCCTCGCAAGGCACCTAAGCTGCTGTTTGGACAACATCCATTTGATAATGAAGCAAGATGCAGGCTAGACAGCTGCTTTTTTCTCACTCATTTCACTCCGTTATTGGTTAACTTAGTGGAAAAATGTAAATTTTCCAGGGACTTTAGGTTGGAGGTATCCCAGCCAAGGTAGATGTGTGCTTGACTTGAGGTCTGATTTAACTCCTGCATCGTATCGACCCGCCTGGCCCACCAGGGAGCCTCAGAGCCCTCCTCTGCCAAAGGTAGACAATGGGATGAAAGTAAAGTGTAATAAATGCCCCTGTCCAGTCCCATGTCGATATCCAGCTGCTTTTCCCCCCCCCTCCTTTTTTGCTGTTTTGAGTGCATCAGTATTTCACGTTTATTGTAGTGTGATGAAACACCTTTCAGGATGGCCAGAGGGACACTCAGCAGCAGGCATTTAGAGAGTACAAATTGGAGTGAACAGGAGGACAGTTAGCAGGGAATATTTCTGAGGTCAGAGCGAGCTGGATTGGAGCTGAATCAGCTAAAAGCAGAGTTGAGAGCTGCAGTACCTACTGCAAAGTAAATATAGATYACATTCCTTTAGACAAATTGATCTGCTGCAGGACGATAGGTCTCCCAGAAAAAGAGTTGCTACAAAAGAATTAAATATTTTATGCTGACTTACATACAAAGAACCCTTAAAAACAGCAGCCAGAGATGRATCACCTGGAGAGCCCAGGAATCATCTGCAGAAAGACTTAAAGGTCCAGAACCTGGCACATCCCTGGGGATGCTGACTTGTGGTCTGTAAACAAAGCCCTGAGATTTAACTGCTCATCTGAGCGACAGCTCTCCCCTAGGCAAGTGGAAAAATCATAAAATCACAGGGAAGTTCAGTGGGAAGRAGCCCCAGGGAGTCCCTGGTGTGACCCCCTGCCCAGCAGGGGCAGCTCTGGGGTCTGGCCTGATCCACTCAGGGCCTGGAAACCTCCAAGGATGAGGGTGGCACGGTCAGAGAGGGTGAAAGAACATCCTGCTCAACAAGTCTGTTGAATTTTTAATACTCAATACTGTTAACTCCAGAACAAAACCAAACCAAACCAACCAACCAAACAAACAAAAAAAAACCAAAAAAAAAAAAAAAAAAAACAAAAAAAAAAAAAAAAAAAAAAAAAAARAAAAAAAAAAAAAAAAAAAAAAAGAAAAGAAAAAAAAAGAAAAACCAGCCCAGAAGCTCAGATATGAAACCGTAGCAGTTTGTCAAGAACAACTTTAGACTTCCTAAAGAAGGTACTAAATTCCTGGAAAAGGTGCAGGTGATGGAATAAATGACTCCGTGAGAGCTCTCCTCTCTCTYCACTGACCCTACAGATGTTGACCTTTTTTCTCCTGAAAAAACGTAACCATTGTGCATAACTGCTTTTAATCAGTAAATTATGCCTCAAGGAGCAGAGAATTGCAATCACCAATACAGGTGCCATCATCTAACAGTTGAAAGAAATCACTTCAAATCAGGTTATTCCACAAGATCAATGTGAATGTATACACATGGGTCCAAAAAAACACCCAAAGAAAAATAGTTAAAAATATATAAATTATTAGGCTAAAAATTAGGAATCTCATGAATATAATTGTAAAAATTCCTACAAACTATTTCCAAAAGCATCTTGAAGATATTTGTAAATATTTTCGCTTTCTTCCCAGAGACTATTCTAGGCCAAGCAAACACTGAAGGCACAAAGGAGACAACTTGAACTCAGGGCTCTTCTCAAAGCTGAAGGGCTYGCTGTCCCTGCAAGCAGAGACCTTCTCCCTGCACAGTGAACACACCTTTCCCCAGCCACTACCCTGACCCACACGTGGAATAAATCACAGACTCTGACTAAACAAAACCAAGCCCCRTTTACAAGTGAATTCTTCCCAGAGCGCCTCTTCATTCCCTAAATCATATAAATGAGATCAACCATGTACTACAAGGGTGTGCTAGGCTGTGAGAGTGGTGGCACCAGCACTGTGGATGATTTTTTTTCCAAGGAGGATGCCCAGGACATTACAGGGGCTGGGATCTCAGCAGCACACAGGCAAGGCTAATGGATTTGCACGCTCAGCACTCCTCTGCCAACAAGCTGACTTTTAATATGGGAAATAGACCCCTGCTCAGGATGGAGCAGTCCTGGGCAACATCAGGGGTCCAGGCATCGCTGCAATTTTTTTTTTTTGTCAAGCAGGAGGTGTTTTGGAGGCAAGTCCACAATGGAGGGTGATGTTATACTTAGCTGGAACTCCTACCTATTTATTGCAKCTTAAACCTACTCACACACAGCCTTTTGACACTCAGTGGCAAAACTGGGCTTGATTGCCTGCAAGTGAGAGAAAAATCACCAGAAGAGGAGAGATTAGCTTTATATATGGTCCATTTGTTGGTTGTTTTCTACAAGAACCTCCTTTAGATTTCTCCATTTCGTCCTGAATTTTGAAGGGTAGGTGACTTTGTGATTGCAATACATTTTCCCACCTAAAAGCCATCAGTAAAGTGAATGGGGCTACTCTCCTAAGTGCTTAATGCCTGATGTAAGAGTTGCATGATCTAGTCCAGAAGTAACACAGTTACCTCAATTACTGCAGTCCCACAAGGCTGTTCACAGCGGTACTTAGGAAACGCTGTAGGCTTGGGCTCTGGTATTATAAACTCCTCAGGGCAGSATGGCTACACACAGCATCTCATCGGAGTTAACAAACAAGTCCTGGATGACACACTAGCCTTTTTTTTCTTTTTTTTTTTCCATGCTAGGCTCTTATTTACTTATTTATCTGCATCCAGGAAGGAACCCAGCGTTATTAACGCAGCGCGGTCTCACCGCCGCGCTCTCCTAAAGCAGCGCGGCACAGCGAGATGCCCTGTGTACTTTTTGTGCTTTTTTACATTGTTATCAGGGAAAGATATGTCTTGCCATTTCCCAGGGGGTTCCCTGGGACAGTGTCTCAGTGTGAAAGGGCACCATGGGGCTGCCTCGGACAGTTTTCTTTCAATAAGGTTGGRGTTTTTTTTTTTGGCTGTTTTTTGTTTCTATTGTAACCACTCTGCTCTGCTGCTTCACTGATTTCCCAGCTGTTCTTCTGCGGTGTCTGAAGTTGAACGCAGAAAATCTGTAGCAGAACAGCTCAGAAACAAGCAGCTGATCATGGCAAGCATGAGAAAACCACGAATACATCTTTCTCTCTCGGCATAAAGCTCTGACTCTCCGCTGCGTGCTCCGGCACAAGGCGCGGAAATCTCTCTGCAAGGTACCAGCTGGGGCACAATCAGACCTCGAGCATCCCACTTCAGAGCTGCAAAAAGTGCCAGGTTCCCAGCACAAAAACTTGGTTTATTTCACTGTTGGCGATACCCACCTGAGTGCTGCCCAGGTGTGGTTTAGGCTGGACCTGGCGGAAGGAGTTAATGGTCCSCGGAGCATTGAGCTTTCCCTGACAGTGCACGGCTCTCACTCTGCTACACCAGGGAATGACAAGATTGAAGGCCCTTCCAATTGTTTATCTTTTTTCCTGTGGAGYGCCCCAGAAGGCATTATTTCTTGTATGACTTCACATGGGGAAAAACCAAGCAAACGAAGAAAAAACGTCTTTCCAATGACAGTTGACAATTCATCTGCGATGTGTTGTGCTCGGTTAAAAAGTCACTTTTTTTAAAATGTATTGTAAAAATACATTCTTCTGATAAAATAATTCTGCAGGAACGKGGAATGTGTTTTGAAAGTCACAGTAGCATCATAAATAGAATGGATTTAAAGTATCTAGAAAAGTCATTTTTCCTAAGGTGAAGGACTTTCTGCTCTTCCTGACAGGACTCGCTAGCCCATCTTAGGTTATTTTCTTTCAGATTATCCCAGTAAACCCACAGAAATCAGTAAAAATGTTGTGCCAATCTACAGTTCATCGGGYTCTTTTCTGCAACAGGAGGAGGAGTAGCAAGAGGAACATTTGAAAAAACAGAAGCATAATGTATGACTACTTTCATTATCAACCCTTTTGATTTCTTCATTTGAAATATTGTAAACCTAAAATGCCATTCAAATACAATTGTAAAAAGAATGATAAAAATATTAATGTTTGAAATATGTGGTGAAAACTTATTTAATCTGAAGCAGGTTTTTATTCCATGAAAAAGTTTTCAGAATAATTTGTATTTACTTGGTTCAAATTCTTCTTTTTTACAAGACAGACTAAAAAATGGAACACCTTTCCAACTGACTCCATTTCAATTTATTTTGATTTTATTTAATTAAGTGGATGCAGTAAACTATGTGTGCTTCACCCTGTCTGAAAACAGTGTCAGATTCTTGAAGAGATGTGTAAAGTTATTATTTCACTTATATGTAGTCATGTTTCGGAGTATGTGATCCATCAAATCTCTGCCCAGATTGATTTTATTGACCTTAAGATCATTTTTTATATTTGCTTTTTATTACCTGGATTTTTCTTTATGTGTTTGGAACATTATAATTTCCAGGTGCGTTTCCCATTATCCAAACACATTTCCTCCAAGCAAGAAGATCTCTATCCTGTTTTACCATCCCTATTGGTGACAGGTATTGCCTGCTCATCTCCTGATGGGAGCTTTTTGTGCCACGTGGTTCAAACCTGCCTTGATTCAGAGACACCCAAGAGTTTCCCAGATGGGTCCTGCTGCAGCTCAAGGTGTGACTGCTCCTGCCCACCCCACAGGACAGAAAAGTGAGGCTCAGAGAACCTCTACAACATCCCTGAAGGATCCACAATGARGGATCCAAGCAGCACAGCCCTTTCCCTGCAGCATCCAGCTCCAGCTAGCAGGTTGCTCCTACTACTTTACAGCCACCCAAAGCCACTGCTGCCATAAAAAACAGTGAAAACAAGGCCCCATCACTTTTTTGGGAAGATTAAAACCATGGTTTCAGCGTTTCCCAGCAGGTACCTAAGCACAACCATTGCTTCAGTCTCCATTTTTATTGCTCTAGGCAGTGGAAACTGTAGTTTCTATATTTAATGTATTGAAACTGCCTGGTCTCCAAGGTAGCAGGGGTATCTCGTATACACTGCTAGAATGCATTTCAGGCTCAATCACTTTGAAAGCCTGGATAATAGAGGAGCGCTTGTACTTTGGATAACAAAGTTATTTCCTTTAACATCAACAAGCTGCTCAGCTAGTAACTGCATCAGGCATTGATTTTGCGAGCCTGTTTGTGAGCACTGGGGGGGCCTTTTCACCGATAAAACTCTAAAAATTTGCAGATCATTCTTCACATACATTATTTCCCGGAGCAGAGCTGACGGGAGAAGCTGTCTCCACTTCAGCATGGCTGTTTGGAATGTCAGTGGAACATCTGCAGGACCAGCCCTGGATCTGTCGGCTTCACCCTCCCTGTTTTGAGACAGATTGAAGCCTGAACTTACATCTCCAGCCAAATTTTTGTACCTGGTTCCTATTGGGGCTGTAAAAGTGCAATCACTTCCCAGACTTGCTGCTCAGATCCCAGACTAATGGCTTGAACATGCAACTGGATTCAGATGTGGGCTCCTTCTTGCCAGGCTCAGGTTCACGTATTTCAGCAGGCCAAATATCTGCCTGTTTACTCATTTGTCATTACAAAGTGCTAAATTAAAAGTATCAGGAGCTACCAGTCACATATTTTACTTTTTCTCGTAAGAAAGTCTCAATCTACATTTTTTTTCCTTGCATCATGTGCTTCCTCTGAACAGCAGCAGCCCTGCAGTGCCCAGCACATCCCCCCACAGCCCTCACCATCCAACTCCTGCTATCAGTAATGGGAGCTAGGCATGTCCATGGAAATGTGGAAATGAAAGCAGATCCCTTGGTGGAAACTTTTTTGACAGGAGTGTTCGCAACAACTTT
>JACDOX010000438.1:236026-342406 GCA_014549065.1 Cardinalis cardinalis | reverse complement strand
AAAAAAAAAAAAAAAAAGAAAAAAGCGAACCCACGTCTCGTTTATTTTCCCTTTTCTTCCTCCCAGCTTTCTGTCAGTCATCAATCGAACAGAAGACAACTCATTTCATTTCCGTGACACACAATGATGGACTTGTGTTACAACCCTGACTTATTTTGAGAACTTCAATTTCTCAAGCTGAAAGCCTGAATGTCCCATGCTTGGAAGGGCTATTGATCTGATGTAGATGGACAGCTCAAGAGGAACTGATACATTCCTTACAGCAATTTTTTTTTCTGACCACTACATAATGTAGACTTTCTGCTTGTTTGTTGACATCTAAAAACTTTGATCCTGTGGTTTAACTGATACTCTTCTGCTGCTTCTACTCAATATTTCCCTGTGCTATTTGATGTAGGAGTTAGTTATTATCCAGTACCTGGAATGGAAAAGCTGGTGCACTGTGATAAAATGTGTGCATTCACGAGGCTGCAGGAGCCCCCGAATGCACATCACAATGGTGCAGCTGCAAATGTGGGACACTGCCCCACCCTGCTCCTTCCTGGTGCCTCTCAGCAGATGTGAAGTCACCATGGAGCAGGTTTGGAGCCCCATTCCCAGCCTGGGACAGGAGGCACCAGCCCTCACAAGCAGTACTGACCACTGAGTCCAGCCCAGATGGAAAAAACTGGACAYCCACAATTTAATTGCAATTTAATTCAAAGCTGATTTTGCTCCAAAGCAGGATAAACACCGAGATCCACGTCTGTTCCCATATTTCTTTCATTTTCCTCAGCTTTCCTGCCCTTCTCCTGCATGGMCAGCAGTTACCTGTCAAGCATGGGGATGTCACCACGGTGGCAGAGCCCCAGCCCCACACTCCTGGCTGTCTGCAGGTCACAGGAAACAATTCATTCCACCCTTGATGATTTATGGAATTTCTTTGGACTCGCTCCTGGCTTAGGGGGTTTTCTGCTTTTTCTATTACAGCAAACCAGAGTCTTTCAGGGGCAGCTCCTCTGCCAAGGTAGCTCTTTGTGACAGAATTTGTCTGTGTTAATACCAGCCCAGAATCAGCCCCAGATTTTCATTATTATTGCCTTTAGTGGAGGGTCTCCTCCTCCTCCTCCTCCAGGACTAATTTAGAGCAATGAAAATTAAACTGCATCTCATCTAATAGTCAAAAAGATCTGTAGAAATTGTCCTCGTTTAAATACCAATTCAACACTTTTCTGTCACAGCAGGGTAGTGCATCCATGGTTTTTTGTTCTAAAAGCCAAATACTATTCAAACAAAAGAGTCACATTAATTACACAAAAGAAAATAAAATTAAAAACCTGGGGATAAAAAAAAAGAAAGAAAAAAGCCACACAAAAAAAAACTGAAAAAGAAAATTAAAGCATCTTTTGAGAACGTAGATTGTGCAACTAAAGCACGATGTGGTCTTAGACCTTTACTTTGTGTACAGAGTCAGACTTTATCCTTTGATTTGGTGCATAGGATCACAGCTTTTTATGACTATAATGGTTATAATTTTGTTGACATTTGAACAAAATAAGGAAGGAATGAGGAATAGAGGTAAATGAGGATGTTGCAGAAAAAGCATCTATGATTCAGCTGATGGGAAGAGAATGTCAGCACAGGAAAGTACTTAAAAAAACCAAGATGGCTCGTCCCATCCCAAAATCTCTCTGTGTTGGCATTGGGCTCTTTGTTTGAGTTAAATTCATAGTAAATTATGAAGAAAGACTTTTGGGCTCTTGGGGTATTGAGGATAACCAATCATCTGACTGATGGGGTCAGGTTTTTTTCTGGTTTAACCCTTGCATGCAGCAGATCTCATTCCTCCCCTCTGCCGGGTCCTGAATTCCTGTGCAAGGTGGGACATCCCAAAATAGTCACCCATTCAGGTGCCCCTTCCAACCTGGGCTGAGACCATTTATCATCAAAAACCRACCCAGTGAGTTAAGAAAGGCTTTGGAAAACTGATTCAGTTCCATCCTCTTAAACCCTTTTCACACTGTGACCTATATTTAAATCTCTCTCTCTTTTTTTTCCCATCACCAGACCACCACCTCATGCACAAAATCCCACATAGGATCTGTCACTGGCACCTCAGAGGAGTAAAATATTTGCAGGGAGTTCAGTATTTTCCTATTAATAACTCCTTCCCCCTCCTGCAGGAAGATCCCAGGGGCTGGGGTCAAGGCACATTTCTAATTCCCATCTTGGAAAATCCAGGAACACCCCATATGTGCTGTGAGCAGCCACTTCTCAGCATGGAAAAATCCTTTTTCCCTGGTGAGAGGCAGCAACACTCCCAGCTTTTCCCCTTGGAAGCCCTTTTCCCTTCTCCTTCCCACCCATCACTTGTTATCCTGGATCTCCAAGGTGGCAGAGGGACGAAGGGAACCTTGGCAAGGCTCCACTTCTGACAGCCTCTGTGAAGCCACCCCTCCACAATGTGGAAAACTAATAATAATGAAAAAAAAAATTATAAAGAAAATAAGGAAATAAAAAGGTGGAAATTCCTGGTTAAAGCCTCTGCCTGTACAAAAAGCATAGCAGCTTGTATGAACTGCAGCACGATGAGYGCTGCTCTTAATGCTTCCAATGACATCAGTGTTTCCCAAATTACAGAGTGCAAGGGGCTGGATGGGGAAGCTGAAGAGGAGAAGCTGAAGGTAGTGAGGGTTTTAAAGGATGTCCGAAGCAAAAGATATTTCTTTAGATAGTCTTCCTTATTTCAATAATTCTTGTCTCAGTTTGGGGGATTTTTGGAAACATCACTGCAGCAATACCCAGGTAATTAAAACCTCAAACGCCACCAGACCCACCTCAGATCCCTGAGTAACTTTGCTGTCACCATTCCTGCTCGCACACCCCACTTCTGTGCACCCATTCAATCTCCCAGCTCTCAACCAAAGTGATTTTTGAAGTAAATATTGAACGATGGAGCCCAGAAAGCTCTCTTAAAACACAGATGCATTACAGCTATTGCATTTTCACTCTGCCCCTTACAGAAACACAAGGAGATTTTGTCAAGATTTCTGTTTCAGAAATCCAGGCTGTTCACTGCCCGGGCACTCAAAGGGTTTTTTTCTTCCCTTTAGGCTGGAGGAAGACTCTCAAGCTGCTTTTCCAGGTGTTGGAATAGTGCAGAGCACTTGAACCATGCTCGTGGATGGTGGCCATCTAACTCACATGGCCAGGAGTGTGTTTTCCTTTTTGGCAGTGCTTTTGTTCCAGGTGGAACAGTCTTTCATCCACACGAAGGAAACTCTTGCTTGTCTCACTCTCAGGTAATGGTCTATAACTACCCAGATGGAGTGAAATATAGACCTTACATGGAGATATATATATATATATATATATATTTACATGTGCACGCATGCATTTTTTTCATGCATTGCTCACACCCATGCTGCATCCTAAGCTAATTTCATTTAAAATAAAATATAGGAGCTTTTTTTTTTTTTCCCTGTCCTGTTGATGCCAGAAAACCCTGGAGTAGCTGCACTTTTCCAATGCAGACGCTCCAGAGCAGGTTCCAGCTGTCGGAATTTTATGTCCTTGAGATCCTTCTGGAATAACAAAGTGTCATACATGTCCCTGCCAGCACACGAGATCAGCACATGAGATCAGACCTGCAGATGTTGCCTCCACATCCGCCCACTGGCATCTCATTATCAGTTTAGTTGGGATCCTCCACCCCTTCCCAGCCAAGCAGGAAGGTCAGGAGCTGCAATTTGTGAGAATGAGCTGTATAGCAACCATTTATCTGCACAACAAACCTCTGCTGGCAAAAGCTCTGGAGGCAAATGAGAATCTTATGAAGGTTTTGTGTCCTGGCACAAACAGGTAATGAGTGGGGAATGCTGTGATTAATCAGTTCCATGAGCAGCGGAAGGTGGAAGAAGGGACAGRCATTAGCAATGGACACACAAAAACTGCTTTAATTGGCTGGAAAAGACATTGGTCAAGGGTTGCATTTGATGRTCTTGGAGATCTGTCCTCACTTTAATGATTCCATGGTCCTGTTCTATGATTGCTTTGGGGAAGTAGCATCACAGCCCAATGTACCTGACTTCCTTCCCCCCATTTCTTGTTAAGAAGGGGACACTCTCCTGCCAGGAAAACGAGCTATGCCATGGTGGGAGGGAGGCAGAGGATGGTCCATCCAGGGCCTTCATTTAGGAACTGATGAGCACTAATCACCAGGGCCAAGAAGAGGATCCCTTGAWATCCCAGGCCACCAAAGGATTCCCAGCAGCAATTTCACTTCTACTCATTTAGGGTGGCTATCTCATCAGCCGCATGCACAGCGCATGAAGCTTTACAGAGGGAAACAAGCACTGAGTCAGGATCCGTGCTGCATGGTTAATTACTCAGATAATAAATCCAGGAAGAAGGTGTGCTTGGACTCCTTGTCATGCAGGCTGCTGCTCTGGCAACTGGGGAGAGACATCTGCTCAGCCCAGCCCCGCGCTGTCGGTGTGGATGATCACACCTTTCTAATCAGCATCCTGAAGCCCTTCCTGAGCACAAAAACCAGCCTGGCATCTTAAAGCCCTTCGTGAGCACAAAAACCAGCCTGGCTTCAGCCCCCCTTTAGAGTTTGGTACCAAGAGGTTGAGCAGTTCAGAGGTGGGGCCTCGGAGAGCTGCGAGGTGCTGGAGCAGAAGGTAAATCCAGCTCCATCATCCCCTGACCTCCCCAAAGCAGGAAGGACAGGAATTTGCCTGTCATGTTTTTCCTCCTTCCCTGTAATGACGATTCCTTGCTTAAGTTTCCAATCTTTAATTGGATTGGAAACTTACAGTCACAGTACAGGGGAGAGGAAAAAAAATAAAATAATCCAGTTCATCTGCCTGASTCAAGCGTCTGTTTTCATTTACTACTCTAGGCTTCTGAGTTACTTTGTTAACTCAAGGAAAATAAGGATTTCTTGAATTACAGAGATGTTCTGCCCTTGCTGGCTGCTCTGCCTCTCCCTGAGCATAGCGAGGTGCCCAGGGCTGCCTCTGCAGGGGAGTTTGGCCCGGGTAGCTCCATGTAGGAGGTGATATAAATAGATAAAAACCCTCACTCACGGAACATAAACTTATTGCTACATATACCTTCCTCACTGGCACACCATGTAATGCAAGCTATGTGGCTCTTCCTTGCCAGAGAGGCCCACTCACAAGTTTTCTGTTGAGCACAGCTATTAATGTCACACTTTTGTTCCCAGGGAAAAAAGAAATAAAGTGCCACTACAGAGAAAACTGCTCAAGTTTCTATTGCACAACACTCTAATTCCAGTGAACACTGTGCTTGCTTGATCAAGTTCTCCAGTGAATTTAAGCAAACCATGGAGGGTTAAATGTGGGTTTTCTCACACCTGCCTCCCCCTTGGCAGGGGCAGAGTTAGAACATTTCTAATGATGGAGCCCACTCTTGCCTGAAGTTCAAAATCCATTCACCTGATGGTAATTAAGGAGGCCAATTTAGCTTAAATCCCCCTCTCCAAGGTGGGGAAGGGGTCAGGAATCAGTTTGCACAGAGGAGCACAGAGCGACCCTGGGCAGTTCTACTTCAAAAGGTTTTGAAATGCATCAATGATGCAAAGCTGAATTCAGAAAAATGCAGCCTGGGACCGCTGGGCTGTGTGCAGAATTCCAGGTCAGACGCAGACAACTGAAGTTTAAATTAATAATAATAGCAAGCTTCCATTTTAACCACAGAATATATTTTTTTTTTTTTTTTTCTCAGTAAAGCCTGAGAATGTGACATCTTGGAGGGTAAATCCTGGAGCTCCTGGGTGTTCACAGCCCATCAGGAGCAGCCAGGTTTCAGCACCTAAGCTGGTGCTCAGGTTTTGCAGGGCAGGGACAGCGCCCAAACACAGAGTTATTGTCTTATTGTCTGACCAAGCCAAAGTGCTCTCAGTGCCAAGCCAGCCTCTCACTCGTGGCCTCTTCCTGACTTCAGATGGCAGCATCTGATCCATAAATACTGATGGGTTCCTATAGCTAAATTYAACCTATGGAAGTATAGATTGTTGATATTCATGGGCTGTGTCGTGCCAGCTGAAGCCAGAAGGATTCCATGGTTATAACCTAAGTCRTGGCTTCATAAATTTCCCCTAAAATACACAGGCCGCATATAAACTGGCTTTCTGATAAAAAAAGGCATCCTTTACCACCCCTTTTCTTGTTTTAGAAAATCACTAGACACGTTTGGGGACTGATAGACTTGGCTCAGCTACACACATCTCTCATGGAGCATTGAGGCTCAAGTGTGACTTTTAATGCAGAAAAAAAATTTAAAAAATAAGCCACAGGCCTAAAGAAATTCAACTTAATCACTGTCTTATGGTGAAGTCTACAGTGACAGAGAGAGAAGGATGCCACCTTTCATTCAATGAACTTTAGCCTCACAGTTGCAGCTCTGAGACATCTGAGTTTTTTTGAACACCTTTGTAATGGGCAAACTGGGCCAAAACCAGAACCAGAATCTCTCTTACCTTGGTCCCTTGGCAGACCAGGCAGTCCCAGGATCAACTCCCCCGTRCACACACATCTTTCACCTCAAAAATCAAGCCAGTGCTATTCTTCTTCCCTTTTATCATCACTAAATTCATCCCCAGTTAGGAGAAAATGCACTTCAATCCTCTGACTTCCCATGAAATTATGAAGCTCTCCCTCTGAGCTCCACAAAAAAAAAAAAGGGGAGGCACCAATTTACTTTCAATCTGAGGCCATTGATAATCACCTGTGTGTTAGGATTTGTATCGTGCACTGAAAATAGACAAAGTTCATCCTAAAGTGCCAGCACAGTCTTCCATTAATCTCCAGCTCAGTCCCTTAAAGGAGGAAGTAACAACTCTGTAATGATAAGGCTCGTGGCAGCAGCCAGAGTGCTTGAAGGTCTGTTCTTGTAAAGAAAATTTTTCAATTAGTTAAAGAAGCCAGGAGCATCAGCTTTCAAAAAAAAGAGCTTCCTTATGAATCTTTGATCTCTCTCACTGTACCATGTTTCTCATGAAAGACAGTCGTAGTGGCACTGTTTAAATAACATCTACAAAACAGTTCAATTTGCAAATCAGTAGGATTACAGTTTCCTTTATAATCTTTATTTAAATGAGGCAGGGAGAATGAGCTGTTAAATTGAGGGCTTGTCTACAAGAGTTGTGTCCAACTAGAAGTGGCCAACACTTGAGAATAACGGGAGGAAAAAGAAAACATGATTCGTGCAGTGCAAAAGCAGAAAAAAAGGCAAATTT
This sequence comes from Cardinalis cardinalis, assembly GCA_014549065.1. Taxonomy (NCBI): domain Eukaryota; kingdom Metazoa; phylum Chordata; class Aves; order Passeriformes; family Cardinalidae; genus Cardinalis; species Cardinalis cardinalis. Next base: position 335,160 of record JACDOX010000438.1, on the reverse strand, counting down.
AAAATGCTTGATCTCAGTTCTGGTCCTAGAGTCTCAAAACCAAGGAGAGAGGTTACCTACCCTCTTTACTACCTGTGGTTCATGCTTTGATCTWATTCATTAAATTTTAACAAAAATAAGAAATTTCTGAGCACACCAGAAGCTGGGCTTGGCCAGATGTCCCTGCTGGGAAAGGGACAAGGTGGAGAAGTCCTGCCCCTCACCTGGCAGTGAGGTACCAACACCATATCTTTGCACCAGGATGTGGTGCTGCARGTCTCCAGCTTGGGCTGTGGGCTCCACGTTCCCCACCCCAAACTCCATCCTGTTGCTTTSATCTTTTTAAGATTTTCTAAGCCTTCTGATGTTTACATTCTCATAATGAACTTTCTTACACTCTTTCTGTAAATAACTCATTGKTTTGCATTCTTTTATAGAAGAWGAGGAATTTGATGGRCTGTTGGTTTGTCCAGTGTCATTGGAGAGGTGGCACTTTCACCCTCCAATCCAYYGGCATTTTAAAAAAYCTAAAAATGCTAGAGTCAAAAAATAAACTTCCCTTTTTTGCCTTGAAAACAGCAGCSTGTGTGCATCGTACTATTTCATGTCCTATARTGACAGCATCCCAACAGGGAGTTGTGTGTGAGATGTCTCTTTGAGAGGCAAGGGACCATCACAGGATCCCAGAATGGTTTGGGTTTGAAGGGACCYTAAAGTCTCACCCCATGGGCAGGGACACCTTCCACCATCCCAGCTTGCTCCAAGCCCTGTCCATCCTGGCCTTGGAYACTGCCATGGATTGGGCAGCCCAAAGTTCACTTGCCTTGCCCTCAGTCTCCTCCTTGATGTCCACAAAATCCCCAAAGCTTCTTCACCAGGACTCATAAGGAAATTCACCTTTCCTCATAAGGAAATTCTGGTGCTGTCTTGTAGTCCAGCCAAAACCTGTTCCCTTCCTCCAGCTCTTGAAATCCCAGACAACCACAGATCCACCCTCTCTCCCACTGCAATCCATCCCAGCACAGATTTATTGCTGCTACTGCAAAGTGTGATGGCAGAGGTTATGTTCCAAAAATGTAAATGTCACCAAATTACGTAACCACCACTTCAGCTTTATAATCTATRTATATGGGATTCAAATTCCCAGCGTGCTCCCTCGGATTATCCGTGTTTTCCAGCACTCCTGTGGTTGGTAAAGGGAGCACAAAGAAGTCCTGAGCACCCTGCAAGAGGCAGAAATGCCTGATGGTGTTACAGGAGCACAAAACCCTCATTTAGCATCTAAGAAATCGGCAAATCGGCAAATGCCAACCAGGAGCAGAAGTAGGATTTTTTGATGTTTATGATAAAAATATACCAGAGCACTACAACATATATTTCATAATAAAAAAACAAAACAAAACAAAAAAATTGCATCTTGAAAGCATTTTTGACAGRCTTCCACTTTACAAGTTAATGGCAACATCAGAGGTGCAGGAATCCTGGAATAGATGGAAAATTGGCTCCAAATATTAAAGACAGAGAGCAAGAAACCAAGAAAAGCATAGTCATAGATGGATGATACTGCCTTGGCAGGCAAGGTAAACAGTGAGGAAACTCACTGCCAGATGCAAAAAGGCTTAGATCATTAAAAGGGAAAAGAGATGAAAAAACCATTCAGCACAAATAAATTAGAACAGTATCACCAATATTGTCTGTCAGCATTTCTGCTATAAATCCTGGTCTGCAGGAGTGTATTCCACATCTGAAAAAAATATCCCCTGGGTGGAACTTGGCCTGCCAGATTTCTGGCCCCTGTTAACGTGTCTTTTGTCTTCACTAGGTTCTGAGAGGCATAAATGGAAATTTAATTTGGATTCACCACCATCAGCTCACACACTCCAGGCACCCACATGAATCTGGGCTACCTGAAGTTTGAAGCAGCCTTAAATAATTATTTTTCCCCTCTAGAAACAGCAATAAGGTATTAGGGTTTAATCTGGGTATTTGAGATTTTATAGCAACGTTCCTTTCATAATTAGTTTTACCTTCAGTAAAAAATGTTAAGATGGGGCAAGAGAGAACTGATGGTGCCTGCTTTGCAAATCATTTAACTTTGAAAATAATGTTTGGCCATGCAAACTGTCAATAATACACATCTCAGTAAAACTTGACAAATATAGACTGATCTAAAGTCCAGTCTACAGCAGATGAGTCTAAGAAGTTGCAATTTTTCAATGCTTGGTAAGAAAAACTAGTATCTAAAAAACCCCCAAAAAACCCCAAAAATGCTTTAAAAAAGTTATGAATAATCCACAGCATTTTAGTTTTTAATCCGACCATCAATAGACTAGCATTTGAAATTTTTACTGCAAGAATTCTGGAGAATAAAGCATTATCTTCTACTAGAAGCCATAACATTTTTTGGCTGGTAGTTTTTTTCTTTTTTTTTTTTTGGCAGCTTGTTTCGATATATGGATACAAAGGATTTCAAGAGATCTGCCAGTGTAAAACTGAATTAAGTTCAAATTGTTTAAATGATTGTATGCCTACCATAAAGTGCCTTCGAAAAATAAGGCTGCAGCTCTGGGTGTGCTGGCAAAAATGAGAAATTCCAGGCTGGGAACGGGTCGTGCCCTCTGATCCRTGGTGCGCATCACTGCTGCCTTTGGAAATGCAGCCCCTTCACCTGTCCCCCTGATGGGAGCAAGACAGAGGGAGGAAGATAAATTGCTCTTCATAGCAGAGATTAGGCCAGAGCAGCAGAAGGAAAACCAGAAAGGAGCAAACTCTCCGTGAATTGAGAGATGCACTCACTTCTGACCATGGCTGGGCTTTGCCCGTCCTCCCTCTGCTTGTTTTGTCTTCTGGGGGACTTTTGTGTCTCTAAACTCTCACCTCTTGTATAAATGAGGTTTTTTCTAGAAAGAGGTTGTGCTCCTGTGCCTACGAGTCAGCCTGGTTTGGATCTGGGGTTTTCCTCATCCTGTCTTTCTAACCCACATTTCCCAGCGAGGCTTTGTCARGGGTTTGAGTCACGGGCTAAACCTGGACACATCTGTGTTCAATATATTATTTATTTCTATAATTTACTCATTTACCTGGGAGAAAACACACATCAGAACATGTGTGAACTTCTTTCAATTTTCACATGAAAGAATTAAAATAAAAAAAATTAAAGCAGCCTGCACCCTGGATGTTCCAAATGAACTGTRAGTGACACAAAACATGAGGAACCCCCATGGCACTGGGCACCAGGCAGGCCATCCCTATTCCTGGCATATGGAATGTGACAGCAGCTCCCACTGGGACACACCACGAGCAAGTGGAAGCACTGAACACACTTTGTGTCTTTCCAAAGGATATATTATTATTTTTTTTCCTTCCCCTGCCCATGTTGTGTCCTGAAGAATGAGTTATAGCAGAGCTGCAGCTCCCAGGGAAGTTTCATCCCCTCCCAGTGTGCTTGTAGCACACCTTGGAAAAATATCAGCACTAGGAGATGCCACAGAAAACACATGGAAAAATAGGTACTGAGAGCAAGAATACTGGGCAGATAAAACACTATTCTCAGAGTGGAGACAGAATGCATTGGAGGAGAGAGGAAAGACAAAAGCAGCAGCTTACAACTCTGAAAACAAGGAAGACAAACAGAAATTGGATTTTTTTTGTTTTGTTTTTCAGCCTTTCATTTCCACTCACCCCGTTTTCCAATTTCCATTGTCTTTTCTTTTAACCCTCCAGATCTTTTAATGAACTCCACACACACCCATGCAGTTCTACATAAATCTGTTGCACATTCAGATCCTCACTTGATGCTGGGGAATRTGACACCCAACTGGGGGCTAACATGAGGGTGGAACATTTCCCTACAAGGTGAGCAAAACCCCCTAAAACAGCTGATTTCATCTGGCCAGAAATTCCCACCAGGCTCCAGCTGCTCAGGGATCTGTCAGAGCCCAGTGGATCTGCAGAATGGATGGTTGRGCCATGTGAGATGACCCAAAAATCACTAAATAAAGAGTTTCCCAAGTTTTCCAATGCATCAAGGCCTTGGCACCTTGTTTGYTCCTTCCCTCAGTGCTTTCTACTTTCAGTATTTTCTTTCTGTGTTTTTTTTTTAATACCTGTGATCTCTTGTGGCACCTTCTTAATTCAGTTTTAGAGGACATGAAAAGGGAATTAGATTCATGCCTTGGGAGAATTACTGGGAGAATTCATACATGGGGAAGGTACTGACGGCAATACCTTAAAATTGTGCTGTGATTCACAGAATCCTAGAATCCTTCGACTCTCAGAATAATTGGAATCACGGATTTGTGCTGCACTGGCAGGGTAATGCTCACTGCTGGACACTAATTTTTCTATGCTTACTACTCATATATTTCAAAGGCTTAAATAAGTTTTCTGTCTACTTTTTATTCTTTATTGGTAGCCATTTATCTTTGGGGAAATTTACCCTCCCTCCCCTTTAAAAACCCCTCATCCACAAACTGTTTTCTCTTTCTGTTACATTACTTCATGTCTCTGTAACATAAATTACATTTTTTTTTTTAAATCCTTCTTTGAAATTCTCTTAAACTCATATTTGCTGTATCTCCAAAATGAGTAATTTTTTTTAAATAAATATTTTCCTTGAATCCATGATAACTGAACAGACGTTTGCTAAATGAAGCCAACAGACATGAGAAGATTCGTTAAGTATCTGAGTTTTCTGACACTGCAGATTGGAAGGGAGCAGCAAGGGACTCTGCCAAAGGCAGGACTTTGAATTTTATTTCTCCTCATACCAGCAAGTGATGGAATTGAGGAGTTGGAGCAACTTTACATCTCATACCAGGCTACCAGAGAATTAAATTGTGCCCTTTCCCACCACACACAGCACCCTCTGAGGTAGATAATATAGGTCATGCTTAAAAATGCAAGCAGCATCTTTAAATACTAAAAATCATACACAGCACTAACTTTGAATTGATAACCTTTCTTTCAACAATTCCCCAACAATAACAACTGGGAAACGACAGCACAGATTCATCCCAGCTTCCTAAAACCTTAAGCTTCTGAAATCAGAGTCTCCATATCAGCATTAAATACAGCAACATTCTGATTTCAATTATTGACAGCCTGAACTAAATCAGTTAGTGTCTCATCCAGTTTCAGCAGTCTGCTATTCATTGAGTCGTTCAGATGTTGGATGGATTCCATCAACATCTCCTGAACACACGGGTTTTTTGGTTGTTTGTTTTGTTTTTTTTTAGCCAATCTGCTGCTCTCTGGTTCCTTYCTGATGCTTCCATCCCTTTCTAATATGATGTTCCTGAGCTATCACCCCTCATTTCCATAGTTCTCCGTCATCTCCGTTTCCTACTCTAACTTTGCCTTTTCCTCTCCTCTCATTATCATTTATTTGCATTTTGTATCAGCCTGTGTGACACCCAGCTCGCCAAAATCCTTATTTTGCTTTGGCAGTTTTTAATTGTTTCATTGGGATCACGATTGGAAAGGATGCACTATCACTGTCCCCAGAATTGTGTTTAAACATGACAGTGGCTTTACTGCGTATATCAAAAGGAAAAGAATAAAAAGGCACCRGACTTAGTGAAAATCTTAAAGCTACACTGCTTTTCAGGTAGGTACAGGAATTTCCCCTCATTCCATACAGAAATCAAGAATATCCTTTGTGGGTACCTGTGACAGTGTTCACAGGGGTCTCAGGATGAGGGAAGAGATGAGGATCTGACTCCATRTTTCAGAAGGCTTGATTTATTATTTTATTATATATATTATATTTAAACTACACTAAAAGAATAGAAGAAAGGATTTCATCAGAAGGCTAGCTAAGAATAGAAAAAGAATGAGTAACAAAGGTTTGTGTCTCGGACAGAGAGTCTGAGCCAGCTGACTGTGATTGGCCATTAATTAGAAACAACCACATGGACCAATCCCAGATGCACCTGTTGCATCCCACAGCAGCAGATAACCATTGGTTACATTTTGTTCCTGAGGCCTCTCAGCTTCTCAGGAGAAAGAACCCCAAGGAAAGGATTTTTTCATAAAAGATGTCTGTGACAGGTACCTTTGTCCTGCCTCTGATGCCCCCTCAGAGCCTCACCACGAGCTCTGGCTCCCCACAAGGTCACTGCTGCTCTGCCAGGATGTCACAGGGGGGGAAGAGTGGCTGGTTGGGGGTGGCAGGCAGTGTGGAAACACACTGGGAWACACAGGAGGAACACAGCTCTGGAGGGCATATTGAGGAATGTGGGAAACCTTCTGAGCACCAGGAAAGAAATCCCCCTTGGAAAAAACCTTTCCCAAAAGTATCAGGATGTGTTTGTGTTGGAGTTGATGTGCGAGAATAGCAGAACGTGTTTTTCACATTTTTACCTTTGTGAATCAGTGTTAAAAATCAYGACCCTTTCCTGCTCTTATTTCAGAATTGCTGGTCTCCAGCTCCCCGTGCATCCTGCTAAGTGACATTATTTCAGCTCCCACTTCCACCAGAGCAGCTCTTCCCTCGYATGAGCCCCCAGCTCTGCCCTCAGTGTAGGTGCARAGGCTCAGGTAACAAGCTCCAAGCYRTGGTAGCCTCAAGTGCATCACTGAGGGCCCTGGATCTGCTTTTCATTCCCAAATCACCACCCTTTATTCTGATTGCRCCTGTAAATAAAGTGCCAGGTTTAGGTTAGCACAGGAGCTGGGAAAGTCAGTCTGCAAAGCACACTGGAGATGAGGAGGGAAGAGAAGGAGCGACCAAGATTGGTAAATTATATTCCATTTATCAAAGAGGGGAAAAAAAGATTTCTGGTCTTCACATGGTGTATCTGGCCAATACTACAGAATGTCAAGTTTTATTGAGCTTTATCCCAATCCTGTCCAATTTTGARTTTCCCTSATGTAAAAAGCCACACAKGGACTGAAAAGGAGGWGATTCTRCCCCTCTGTTCTGCTCTGGTGACACCCCCACCTTGAACACTGTATCCAGCTTTGGGGATGCCAGCACAGGAGGGAAAAARCCCTGCTGGGGAGAGTCCAGAGGCRCCARGATGATCAGAGRGATGGAGCAGCTCTGCTGGGAGGAAAGGCTGGGAGAATTGGGATTGTTCAGCCTGGAGAAGAGAAGGCTTTGAAGTGACTKAAGTGCAGCCTTCCARTACCTGAAGGAACAGGAAAGGTGGGGAGAGACAATTCACAAGGAACTAGAGTGGCAGGACAAGGGGAACAGCCTCAAAATGWGACAAGACAGGTCTGGATTGGATATTAGGAAGAATTTTTTGGCTGTGAGGGTGGAAAGGCCCTGGCACAGGTTGCCAAGAGAATTGGGGCTGCTCCTGGATCCCTGGAGGTGTCCAAGGATAGGTTGGAGCATCCTTGGGACACTGGGAGGTGTCTCTGCCCTCAGCAGGAGATTGGGACAAGATGAACTTTCAATCCAAGCCATTCTGTGACTGTGTGAAATCTTGACCTGTGGACTCTGCACTACTGSGTGCCTTCCTTGGCTCCAGACTGGAGAGCTAAAACATTTGAACAAGACACAATGGAAATTACCTCCTTGATCTAGGGTCCCTCAGCAAATYTTGCTCCTAAATCTTGATTTAGGGTCCCTTAAAGCAAATCTTRCTCCAAAGCTGCCTGTGGTTCAGAGCTGGACCCATATCAAGGCCTTCCAAAGCAGATGACATTCATATTTTCAGTGCATTTGTGGATGGCTGCAGGAAGGTGTTAATCCCCTACGTACAGCCATTAGCAAGGAATTCATTATTCTGCCCAGTGAGTTATCCCTCTATTAAACGTTAGGAAGAATTAGCCTAATATTTACTGTCAGCTATTTGTTATGTTAAAGAGGTCTTTGCCAAATCTCCAGCACCTCCACCACATGCACAAAATCATACTTTAAATGAAGTAATTCTGAATTAAACAAGTGTGCTAGTACTACTAGTGGGATTTATAGTAACCAATAACAGTCTAAGAATGTATTTCACAGATTGCTTCTTTATATTGCAAAATTAATAGAGTTTTATATCTGAAGAAACAAATCTGCACATTAAAAATCAATGTTGCTCATGATACACACTTGGTATTATTTCTGGGAATGCTACAGCTGGCATGCACAGCCTAGTTAAAATATTATAATTTACTTGACTGCATGCATAGTCGATTTGCAGTCAAAACTGCCACTTACTACATGGGAGGAAAAACAATGACTTCCATGCTACTGCAAACATCAAAGGTAGTTTTTGCACTACTCCCCCTCAAAACCTCCTGGGAAAAGCCCTGACTCATAAGCTTTCCACTGGTTACTAGAGTGCTTCTTAGGTTTGAAGGGGAAAAAAAAAATAAAAATCATATTTTGCTACAGTACCTTCACTGAAAAATCCTCAACAAGCAGAATGGATTGAAAAATTCAAGCATGACTAAAAAGTACATTCCCCACTAGTCAGTGAATTTTGCTCCCTATTTGTCACTGCCACCTTGGAGAGCGGTGAGCATTAATAATGCATGGGTGCTAGGAATGTATTAGCAACTAACCTTGCGAAGAAAATCAACTGGGGACCCAGAAGAAAAAAAAAAAAAAAAAAAGGAAAGAAAAGAAAAAAGAAAAAAAGAAAAAAAGAAAAAAAAGAAACCAAGTCAGAGCTCTCTGGTATCCTCTTATTTATTGAAGAGGTTTTGGGAGCAGTGTCAGGGATGGCGGGCACGATGCATCACTGCAAACTCAGGCTGGAAGTCTCTGCAATGGGGTCGTAATTGAGTTCATTGATCACATCCAGGAGCACTCCCACCCCCACCCACCAAGCTCTGGCCACTCTCTAGCTCAAGAAATACCCCAGAGGACCAAGGATATTTATGCAAAGTGGCGGTGGTTGGAGCAGAAATATCTTGATTAAACGTGTTTTTAAGGAAAGCCTTCATTCTGCTGTTATTGGCTTCGCAGCTACTTTGCATTTGCTAATTGTGATCAAGTTTTCCTGGGAACTGATCAGCACAGCACGTTTGCCAACCAATATTTTCTAGGACAGGGCCAGTGACAAAGATGGGAAAACCTTTAACTTCTGCTTCTACAACTGCGCCATGCTGATCGTGAGGTTACAACCACAGCCATCCAACCGTGGCWATTGCCATCTTTTATTTTATGGTGACATGATAACATAGGGATTTTATTCTCATTTTGAAGYCCTTGAGTCCTTCCAAATCCAACTTATGCAGCACCCAATGAAAATATTCTGCTTTCTAGAATAAAACAGCCTTACCCKTACACTTCTCTAGTTTGAAACAATTTGTGCAGGAAGCTGCTCTATCCTGCTGTTACACTTGGCAGTAAAGGTTTCAGTTATATATTTATGTCCTGCCATCTCCTTTTAATATATATTGTTTATATTCCCAGGCCTTTTCTTTTTTTTCTGGTAGAACAATCATTACAAGTTCTACATGGAATATAGCTGCTTTTTGTGCTATTAGCCAAAACAAATATTGTGTTTAAATCCACCTCATTGATTCRCATTCTCAATGAATGTATCCAGCTTGCCACTGGAATGGGGGGATGGAGTGAAACAGCCCTAAGTTCTGTAAAAAAAGGGAAAGTAACATGGTTTTCCTTTCTCTTTCTGCTGGAAAAATGGACAAAAAAATTTGTCCTCTACTTTACTGATCAAGGAAAAAAAATGCCCCAGAATTTTCTGTGCAGATCCAACATCCTCCTCCCCCTGAAATAATCAGAATGACCTGATGCTACAAGCTAAATTATTTGCTTTGTAACTCATCAGTTATATTTTTAGTTGCCCATTGCAGACCTTCGTGCAATTAATTCATTAAGCTCATTATGACTTAATGTCCCATCCCAAATTCAAAGTTCCCTGTACACAATTTAATCTTTGGTCATTTTTTATTAAGATGTGCTTTGAATGAGCRGTTTCCCCCCAACAAGGGTTGGGCCAACTCCCTAATTAAATGCTGCAGCCTGTGGATAAGCTGGAAACCTCACTGTGACACAATCCTCCTGCCTTTCACCTGCTTTCCTAACACTCATCAACTAATTCATGCCACCCTTCTCATCTTTATTTGATGTTGACGACAAAATAAAGTTAAAAGACACCTGCTGGTAGATAGATTTTCCACTGAACATGCTTATACAGGCCTTTAGGAAAACTAGATTCTGTCATCCTAAGAGGATCACATGATTAAGATCTGAAGATTGAGAAGAGAATTGGTTCAGTACCAGTTTCTCATTCTCATTACAGTTGTTCTCCAGAGAAATGAGCAATTCTTCACCATTGTTTTCTTGAAACAACGATCTTTGTTGAATTTTAGTGCTTTTTTTTTGCCATCTTTCTCTCTTTATCCCCTTTTCCTTTTCTTCTTCCTTCCCAACCTCCCTATGTATTCCGCAGTTGTTTAATTTTTGTTATGGAAATGATTAAAGTTTTATTTTGTTTTGGTTTGTTTCATTTATCTCCCAGGAGTTTTTTAGGGTGATAGTCACTCTGTAAATGAATGTAAAAACGCTTTTGTCAGATTAGCTTGCATATTAACTGGTAAACTGCTTGTTATTTTACTCTGATGTTACATTCACAACAGGATAACAGTTTTGATCCTGTTATGCAAAAATCTGCATTATAAATTAGAAGGCATATTTCACACTTTTTTATCTTGGGCAGATTCCTAATGCAGTCATTTGGTGCTAGGATGAAAAAATGGAGATAAGGCACTTCCATTAGCTCAGCTCATGTCAGATTCAGCAGCACGAGCTCGGGCCATACGTGGTGACACCTTACTCATCTGATCTGAATTTGGGTGATGTCTAACAACTCAGGAAATGTTGAGCTTCACAAACCTCATGCATAAAACCTGCAAGTGGAGTGCCAAGTATCTTGGGCTGGAAGCATTTTTATAAGTTTTTTTTTTGAGGGAAAAAAATGTATTTAGCTAAACAAACTTACAATTATTAATTATGGTAAGATCCTATTCATTAAATCCTGAACAATCTCAGAAACATCTTTCAAATGCAGTTTAATGTTTCATAGTTAAAGGCAGTTTTTCAAGAACTTAATGTCTTTTTCTCCTTTCAGTTATTTATAAAGTTTCTAAGCAAACCTGAAATTAGTCAGACAAACTGTTTATAGAATTCCATTTTCATTATTTCTAACAATATTAGCAGTGAAAAGCTCCTCTAATTTTGCAGGTTTTTTAGACCATTATTATAAATGGTGCTAAGTTMATAAATCACGTCCTGCTAAGGAAATTTAAGATCATTAAATATCACAGCTGACTTAATCCAGTTCAAGTTTTAGAAAACCTCTGAGTGAGTACCACCTTAAGAAGATATCCAATTTGCTTTCAGAAGAATATTTTATATCAACATGCCCAGAACAATCTGATAGGACCCAACAGGAATCATCCATCAACATGACAAGTTCAAAAGGGATGCTCCTGTAAACTACTCACACAGGGGAAGGGAGGTACCTCAAGTGAGACAAGAGCAAGTTTTGGGAGGCTGTGTTCGAAATGTTCACCCTTTATGCTCCTTTTCCAGAAAAGGAAAAAAAAATAAAGACAGAAAAAGGATTTGCAACTCTTGAATTATTTTTTGTTCTGTGTTTTATCACAATGAGCAGAAGATTCCGATATTCACTTTCCATCRTTTTACCTCTCTGTCTCTGCCAAGCTTCAGTCTGGTGCTCTGCACAGAACATTTCCAGCTCTGTGTTTGCRCAGTGCCTCAAAGGCTCAGGTCCTGCTGTGGGACTCAAACTTTTGGCCTCTGTGTTGATTCACATATATATTAAAAATCTTTATTTAAAATTCCTGTGGTCTAAAGCAATGCAAAGAGAACTCTCCTCTGTGTCCATGGAGATGGTTTTAAGAACCATGGAGGCCTGTTTGTCATAGAAATTGGAATGGTTTGGGTTGGAARGGACCTTGAAGTTCATCCCATCCCACCCCTGCCATGGCARGGACACTTCCCACCATCCCAGGCTGCTCCAAGCCCTGTCCAACCTGGCCTTGGGCACTTCCAGGGATCCAGGGGCGGCCACAGCTTCTCTGGACACCCTGTGCCAGGGCCTKMCCACCCKCACAGGAAGAATTCCTTCCCAGCATCCAACCTAAACCCACTCGYTGTCAGCTCAAGTCCATTTCACATTGCCCTATCACTCCATGCCCACATTTTCTAGAAAAAATGTGTGAGTGAATGGGAATTGTTTGGGAGGGGGGGACTTGTGAAAGGGAACAGACAATCTGCAAGACTGTGGGGTAGGGGTGTGAATAAGAGTCAGTAAAAAGACCCAAAAAAAGCAAAATTTAGTCACTTATACCAATGCATTTGCATGCACACACCAATACAAACCAAGTTGTTCCTACAGGAAAAGGCCCAGGAGTTCCCAGTCCTGGTTCCTGGTGCTGGAGGAGCCGCTGCTGCCCTGCCCAGCCCCAGCTCCTCAGCAAGGGCAGGCTCACCTGAGATCCCAACAATAAACAGCCTCGATACAGCTGCTTCCCCTCCCTACCCTCATCCAGCTTGGAAATAGTTYGGAAAGACCCCAAATTACTGTGCTGGGGTTTAAATCAGAGCTTTTACACCTGCAGTGTCCCAGCTACACACACACACAAATTAGACAACAATAAGAAGGGGAAAACTAAACAATAAAGGGGAAAAAAACCCAAAATTCTAAACATTCAAGCATAGCATGAACCCATTCACAAATATGCACTGCCTGTCCTGAGACAGAGTCAAAACACACAACACTCTCTTTTCTCTTGACCTTGCAAAATCTTGCCATAGCCATTACAAGCTCCAGCCAAGTTTTTTCCTTTTTTTTTTTTTTTGTAGAAATGGAATTTACAGATTACAAAAATGGTTTGCTCGAGTCRCCACCATCCCTTTGAACTCTGAGGCCATTTGAATTTGATCCTGACCAGGCTGACCCTAAACCATTCTGTTTGGATAATGGAGGAAATGGAACAGTTTGTCTTGAGTAACCTAATAATAAACTGGAGCTTAGTAGTTATGAATTAAAACTAAAATAGCTAAAAAAAAATTTATCATAAATATGTATGCTTTRCATACCTGTACACACACTCATATAAATACACACTCAACATGATGCCACCAGAAGTGAATGAGAGAAGAGCATTGTCAATGTTAAGATTATTTTTTAACTTAATAAACTTCACCTACTTGTTCATTRTATTTTTATTTTATTAATAAAATATTGCTCATTTAGATGAGCTTGATAAATAAAACCCTCTAAATTTTCCATCCATAATTCACTATAATCTATGTACAAAGCTCAGTGCAGTAGTCACAACTAATAAAGTCCCAAAATATATTTTATTTGGATTTTAAAGTCTTGCAATGTATTCTTCATAAAATCATTGAAAATTGCATCTTTCATCCCAAACAAGACACAAGGAGGCAGGTCCATTAAAGCACCCAAAAATCTGAGTTTTGGGATGATTTGGATGCCTAAACCTAAATTTTGGTCCTTGGATGCAGAGGTGGCTTCTCAACAGAGCTTTAGCAATGTGAATTCAGAGGCAGAGAATTTGAAACATTGGGTTTGCCCTGGTTTAAGGGCTCAGGGCTGTGCCTGAGGGATGTGCAGAACTGGGGTAGGACTCTTTCAGTCAGTATTTCTCACCTTTTCCCCCTRCAGACCAATCATTTTTCAGCAGAATGATGATTTCAGCCTTTTGGAGGATGTGATTTTTTTTATGTGTACATACTGCACCAGGAGCTGGGCAGAGATTGTGGCCCCTTGGTGGTGGCCACATCCCTAAATTCAGTGATATTTCAGCCAGCCATGGCTGACAGGACAAATTTCTGCTTTTCAGCCCAGTYAGAGTTGTCCCACCCTGTTGGGAAGGATGAAAGTTTRACAAGAAAGTCTCACAGATATGGATGCTTAGCAGAAAGATTTTTAAATGTAGAGGCTGWTGAAGGAATAGAAATGGAAGCAAGTTTTGATATAGAAGAAAAGAATTGCTGAGCCAGYCTTACTGGATAACCAAGKAGGCAAAGGTGTGTTAGTTAGAAGGGGTTTTTATAAAGGATAAACCCMCCCCAAACAAGAAGATGTTTTTACCAAGCAGGAAGATAGCACAGGCAAACAAGYCKGCCAATGTTGCAAGTAGAAAAAAGGTCTCAGAATTTTCCCCTGCAAGAAAACTGAAAAACAACTTCTAGCTTAAACTGTAATGTACTAACTTTTAGTGATTGGAGASCAGTAACATGAATATGGTAATTAYAGRMGTTATGATAGGCTATAGATGAAAGTTAAGGTATAGAYTGGTTCTGCTGTATTAAGATGCTCAGTAAGGGAAAGTATAGAATGCAATGTARCCAAAACCAAAGGGYCTCCAGGCCTGCCTGCAGCTGGAGCTRACAGCTGTRGGCACAGCTCTGTCACCCACCACCCTGGGCTGCTGTRACMTCTTGGATGGAATAAACTGCATTTTGGAGAGCCCCTGGAGTCCTGCATCCCTCATGTAGGCTCTTACACCCCCCTGGTTAAAGGGAGTCCTGAGGAGAGGAGCTGGGAGAGACCAGGTGGAGCCAAGCAAGCAGAGTCAAACCCTTCTGATCCTGCAGGGCTAATTATGAAAAATGCCCTGTGGCATCACTTGCCAAAGAGAGAGAATTTAAGCCTTTCCAGCTCTCCAGCTTGCTGCACATCAGAGGAAATTAAAAGCAAATAAAAAACAACCACCAAAACTCTGTGTGTGTGCGTCCCAAAGCAGAGAGCCAGAGCCCACCAAAAACAGTGATCCATCAAAGGAGGTGACTGCTGGCCAGAGGCACAGCCAGAGGCTCCCGGGGAGCTCTCAGCCCTCTGCTGCTTCCCAGATTCCCCAGTAACCACAGAGTTCCTGGAGCTTGGGTACAGCACGCAGAAATACCCACAACACGTTGTAAAACATCTTGTTTTAGTCCCTGCCTGTAGGTGATGATGAGAGAAGAGGAACTGAGTCACCAAAGCCTAGAGAGAAGAGCTGGAACAACTGAAAACTTGTGTGATTTGGGCCTGGTTTTCTTTTTTTTCTGTAAGAAATAATTCTGGTTTTTCTTTGCTGTCATTCATGCCCTGCATGCACGTGACCACTGGTTTTATGAATGAAAAAAAAATCTGAATTCAAAAGATTGCACAAAATTAACAGATGATCAATGTCTGAAAAATTGTGCAGGGTGTGCATTATTCATTAATTGCCTTTTCATTTGATTATTCACCAAGAACTATTAATTATTTCCCTCTTTAAAAAAGCTTCAATGATCTAATCAAGACAAGAGGGGTGTAAATATCATATGTCTTAGGAGAGCAATAGTGTACACTATGAACCAAAGATGAATTGGAAATAGCCAAAATGGAAAACAATTGAACACCTACAGCTACTGTTTGTGAAGTATCTAAAAATATCTGGGCAGTCACAGAAATCAGGAATGGTTCCCAAATATAAAAAGTGTTTACCAGAAAATAGTGCATAATGAGCCATTTAACCAGCTATTCAGCAGTGATCCAAGGAATTCTCTGATTCAGAAAATGGCAATWTGAGCAAAGAGGTATTTGAAAACTGAGCAAGGCTATTTTGACAAGGAATATCAGGAAAGAAGCAGAATTCAGTATAAACTTATCTAAGAGTTTTTGAAATCTCAGCTGTCCTGAGTCCTGGGTGTCTGAGAATGAGGGGAGAGATTTGCTTCTGATAGAGGGAAAAGGTGGGTTTGGAGGCATCCAGAAGCTGATTCTAATCCCCATTTTAATTAAAGAGGAGCAAGTTCTTGACACTGCATATGTGCTAGGCTGCCCTGGCACCACCAGCTGCTCCTTTCTCCCATTTCCATCAGGGCAAGGATTCTCCCAGAGCCACGAGGAGACCGAGGGRGAGGGCAGGAGGCAGGGACAGCGCTGTTTTCATTCCAGAATGAAGCTTTTTATAAACTTCAAATATTGCAGCTTCTCCTTCAGCTCCTCAGGAACAATCTTACTCCAAGTGTCTGCACATAGCCATAATTCACATCATTCCATAAAACCTCATTTCCAGAGCTATAAACAGGGTTGGCYTTTTTTAAAATTATTTYTTAAGTTAAAAGAACTAATCCTRATGTGTCTAATGATACAAGATCTAATGAAAAACCATTATTGTTGCAACACAGCATTTGCATTTTCTTGCAGACAATACTTATCAGGTTGATAATAACATTTTATGCTGGGAAATAAAAAAAAGGCTTTCCTAAAGTAAAAAAAAACCCAACTATAATCTTCTATAATTCTGTACAGAAGATTGTACCAAGGAAATTCTCCTTGGCAGACTAAGCTATGATTAAAGGTAGTCACTGGTACTTGTGATCAT
Source organism: Cardinalis cardinalis (assembly GCA_014549065.1). Classification (NCBI taxonomy): domain Eukaryota; kingdom Metazoa; phylum Chordata; class Aves; order Passeriformes; family Cardinalidae; genus Cardinalis; species Cardinalis cardinalis. The sequence continues at coordinate 318,861 of JACDOX010000438.1, read as the reverse complement.
TTCCCAACCTTGAGATTGAATTATCCTCCAAGCTGAGTTTTTTGGTAACCCAGTAGTTTATGGTTAGGACAAATCTCAATAGCAATCCAAAGTCTTCCTGAAACACACACGTGGCTCACTTTCCCCAGCAGATAATTGAATTCAGATACAAGTTTTCTATCAGATCTCTACAAAAATTATATTCACCATGAAAATGTACACAAAGGACTATGATTGTCATACACACACAAAATAGCAAAGAGGTTGCTCCATAAAAAATATTTTCTCTCCAAACTGCTGTACATCGAATATTAAGAGATTGGCAAAGGACCATAATACTCTGGCATTTCCAGAATCAAGCTCCTATACTCTTCCAACATTTATAACTTCTTCTAAATTGGCCAGAAATGCTTTTCACTTCACTGACAAACACTGTAACTCTTCCTTGCAAAATTATCATGACAAGATACCAGCACAGGCACAGGAATCCTCTCTGTTCCCMACCACAGGATCCTCTCTGTTCCTAACCACAGTGACAATGTTTCATGCAAAAATGAAATTATTTTACTTGTCTGTCCATTCCCCTGCCCTAAAACATCCTAAACCAGCACTTCCTTATGGCAGCCAGACCAATAGGAGTTTTTTATCACTGATAAATTCAATCCTTCTGCAGGACATGGCTGATATTGAGATGTGAGAGCTCCCCAACAAATTTCCCATGGAATTCTGATCCCTCCYTAGTGAAGAGCCAGGGACTGCACATGTTCAGTGTCTCCCTGTGCCAGGGTCATGGGTGTTTGAGGCTGTGTCTCTGTTCAGGTGGATTTCCACAGGACAAAGGGAAAATCTCCCAGCTGAGCCCGCAGGGTAAAACACCCCAACAATGCTCACTGAAAAACATGATTTAAGGTTGCTTTAAAATTTCTGTTTACTGTCACTTTATGTCAGATTATTTAGACACAGATTTTGTCACTATGTCCTATTTGCACTCAGATTCCTCTTTTCCCTCCTCTTTTTTCTCTTCATATCAGCCACATCTCCCAGGCAGGGGCAGGAGCACCCTGTGGCACTTCAGGAGTCAGGCCAGGTGAAATGAGGAGACTGCACGTTGCATCCCACTAATTCACATTCCATTTCCCAGAGCAGAGTCAGAGCAGAGCTCTTGGTGCCCTCCCAGCAGAGGCTCTTCCCTGCAGAGGGGTAATTGCCATCATTCTCTCTCTGCTTAYTCTCATATTAAAGGAAATAAATGTGTCAGAGCTACTTGGCTCACCGTGCCAAGGACAAGAGAAAAATCTGAGAGGATAAAAAGGTCTTATTAAACATCATGGTCATCTTTGTGTTTTCCTGCCCAGATGATGGAGGGAAACACCTTTTTTTTATTTTTTTCTGCAGGGTAGGAGATGTGCTAAGTTTTCTGTGGGAACGAATTGAGTTTGAGTTTGTAGGGAAAAAAATAGTGTCTTAATGTTCAAGTGAAAAAAAAAAAAAAAACCAAAAAAAAAAAAAACCAGAAAAAAAAATCTAGCACATAGATAGAAACTTTCTTAAAAAGCAGCTTTGCTCAGGAATGATGTCCAGCCTCGGAGGAAAGAGGACAACCTCCTGTTTGGAAGGGAGAAAACCTTTGGAAAACCTCTGGGAGAGAGGGAAGCTGATGTTTGCCCCCAGCTGCCTTTATCCACCTGGTGCCCTGGCCCTGTGGCTCAGAGAGGGGAGGCAGGGGAATAAATCCCTGTGTGGTTCAAGATCCAAGCAGAGCCACCAGAAGAGACACTGAGCTCACACCTCAGCRACACGAATGCAATAAAAAACAGGGTGAGTGGCTTTTTCTTAAGGCAAGTAGTGATAGTTCAAGGGGGAGATGATGTTAAACTAAAAGAGGAGAGATTTGGATTTGATGCTAGGGGGAAGTTCCTCCCTCAGAGGGTTCCAAAGCCCTGGCACAGGTTTTGTCCAGAGAAGCTGTTGCTTGGAAGTGCTCAAGACCAGGCTGGATGGATCTTGCAGGGGAGAGTGGAAGGTGTCCCTGCCCATGGCAGGTACACAAACAAAATTGGCTTTATGGTCCCTTCCAACCCAAACTGCCCCGGGATCCCATGATTTTAGGAGATACATTTCATTGGAGAACGACTCACTTGACCACTTGGTCTTGGCCTTTTCACTGCCAACTCACAGGAGATGAACTCCTAAAAATGATACATTTTCTGCCGAGAAAAATTTATGTACAGTTACAGCATGTGCAGAAGGTGAMGGACAACACGAGCAGGACAGAGCAAAGCAAGGCAGCTGGTGGCACCCAAGGTCTCAGGCTGGAATGTGCTGGCAGACTGGCTGCTGTTGAACCTCCCAGCCTCATTTTGCTTGGTCTGGATGCTGGGATGTTGGAGTTTTGCCTTTRCCAGTTGAGGAGCACCTCAGCCTTGTCTGCATCACAGCTTTTGGCTCATTCCCAGCTGGTGGCTGCTGTGAATATTCCACACWCCACGGCTGGCAAATGCAAACTGTTTTACATCCACCCTGCTTCCACTGCCTCGTGGTAACTGCAATTCCTGGTCCTTATGGAAGCAGTAACAACTGTCTACACAGTGAAAGCTGTCATGAATCAAGACCTTGGTAACAAAAAAAATCCTCACTTCACCTCTTTTGGAGCACTCTCAGACCAGATATGAGCTACCAATAATGCACCAACACAAAAACCTCTGTGGCAAAAGAAACTCCCCACACAGTGCCTCTTTTTGTGGGCCAAAATCCCCATCAACCCTTCCCAGGAGAGCACCGTGCCTTAAGCATCAGCCCCTGATTTTTGGCTGCACAGAATTTCCTTCCAAAAGCGYGAATCCAACTTCTCCAGAGCAGCCCCTGTCAGGGCACGGCTCTGTGTCTAAAGCCTCTCCAACCCTTTCATTTCTGTAGAATAATGAACCTACAGAAGATTCCGAGTTTTCCCCCTGGTTTAACGACCCTAGCCCTGCCTGTTGCTGGTGTGCTCCATCCCTGCAGTTAGCCAGAGAAATAATGATAATTTACACCCAGCTCGCGCTGACTTTTCCCGGCGTTTCTGCGAGCAATCCAGAGGCGACAGGAGCAAATTGATGGAGACAGGACTGGGAGAATCCCACCCTGTCAGAAGATGAATGAGCTGAGCTTGCATGATGTGAACCATGGCTGACAGAAGCGAGGGGGAATCAAAGAGTGAGCAACTTTTGACAACGCACGCTTCACAGCTCTGACCACTGAGGATCTACATGATTATCTCCAGACAAAATAACTGTGAGTAAAAGGCTTACATACACTTAAATTAAACACAGCAGGGTTTTAGTAATCTCTGTTTGCATTTTACTTTCTGTTAAGAAGGAAATTGCTTGGACTGGGAACATTTCATTTAATGGCATTTTTAGTTACCTTTTGTACTTCTAATGCCATAGTCTAAATTCACCCCAAATTACCCAGGAAGGCAAAAGAAACTTTTGTCCTTTATTTTTAATTGCTGTAGCTTCCTTACCAATTTTACTAAATTAAATGTGTTTTAAAACATCACCGTATTTGAAACCTAATTATCCCAATCTCTGAATGAAGAATAGCTAACAATACAAACCCCATTTATGTAATTTATTTTGCAAAAGGAAAATAAATGGAATGCAGTTGCAGTAATGATATACATGTTTGCAATTCCACCCTGCTTTTTTCTCTTCCCCACAACAACTTAGGGAAGCTGCATTTTTTTTTAATTTTTTTTTTTAAACAGATGCTTTAAAAGCATCTCTGCTGTGGCATTTGTTGTATCTGTACTGCTCTCAGAATGAGGGAAACTCTGCATAATGTCATGTTCTCTCTAAGTACCATGAAGGGCTTTTGTTTTGTGTGGTGGGTTGGCTTTTTGTTGGTTTTTTTTTTCCYGTTCTAGCTGGTCATGAATGAGGATTATGGCCTGTCGCCCACAATAAGTCATGAATGAAGATCATGGCTGGTAATTGTGATGTGTGAAATAAAAAGAGTGGGAGATGCAGAGCTGAGATGCTCTGGGTGTTCAATCATTATTCAAAACACCCCAGCCAAGTGGAGTTTAATCTTCTCAGACCACCTAGTCCTGAGATCTTAAATTTGGGTTTTGTTGGATAAGCCACCATTTACTCACTGTGTTTCTCAATTACTTGCTGACTTCCCAGCACTTCCAGCTGCACTAAACTCTGTCCCAGGGAAGAAAATTGCTCCCAACTGATGATCCCACTGGTTAAAAGCAGGAACTCAAACAATCCTCACCCAAACAAACAAATAAAACAYGGAGAAAAATATTATTAGAAGAGTTTTCACTACTAGAGCAAGCAAAGAAAACTATTGGCATTTTACACAGCAAAGTTCCTCATCAGTCAACAGAATTTTTCTTAAAATTTCTATTGGGCTTACAGAAAGAATCTCAGGATTTAATATAAAAAATTAACGGTTATTTATTTTTTAACAATCATTAAAAAATAGCATAAATACCAGGAATTCAGTTCATATTTCACCTGCTTTGCTTAGGAAGATGCCTTCAAGCTCAGTAGCCTGCTTGCTGAGAGTAAACACTGGGATGTATGTGGTGAASAACCCAAAACCCTTGCTGAAGATTACTTTTACAAACAAGCCTGGGAAATTTGCTTGGCTGTTTTCTGTTGGGTCGTGTTATTTGCTCTCAGCGAGCGTTCAGATGGGCCCTGACTGGTTTATTCAGACAAATATTTGCAAGACCTTTTAAGTTTGGCCTAAATGTTTATTTGTTCAAAAAATTCATATGAGGAAAGGTTTMGTTGTTCTTCATTCACTTGCCAGCATTGTTATTCCTCATTTTTTAAGCAGTCACATGTCCAGGAAGAGAATGGAGACAATGCCCATGTGATTTTGATGACAAATTGTGTATTATAAACAATGACTGGTAAAAATGATCAGTGCTTGAATAAGGCCAGCACTTGTTTGCATAAACCATCCAGTAAATATTTAGAAATAATAAATATTTTCCTAGAAATCAGAATTGCTGTGTGAGCAGATCGCCAGCAAGAAGGAACACAAAACTTGGGTAATATTTTGTTTGCCATGGAAAAAAAAAATGTACCACTTGTGCCTGGATATTTCAAGCAGAAAAATTAAGCTCAAGCATTTCTTTATATCCCTTCCAACACAACTGGTTATTAGCAACTCTTCTAGTTAAGGACACTCCCTGGGATTTTTTAAACGATATTTCTTAAATCAGATAAACCACACAGCTATTGAGGCTTGCTCTTGGAAAGCCCAAAATTCAATTTTTGTTGCGTTTTTTGGKTTTTTTTCTTATCTTTTCCAAATGTGTTTCCTTCCTTGTTCACATGTGCTACTCTGTTAACCTTGATTCCTGCTACTAGYTCACATTCCTACACCAAATTTTATCCAAGAAAGCCTTTAAACATCAATCTTTAAATTTAATTTTATCATTTCTAGGGGAAAGAAATAGCATTAAAWTATTTAACACGTGTGGCCAGTGGATAGAAGGAAAACAAACACATCAATTGAGGCCTTCCATCTTTCTTGGTGTCCCTTTATATTCTCAAAAAGGGCAGAAATATCAACATCTACTTCAAGGAACAAAATAATGGTGACCAAAGTGCAACTTTAAAATGAGTTTGCCTGTTAGCTGGGAAGCAYTTATTTATGCAGTGCTGAGAAGAGCTGAAAATATCCTTTCAGAGACATGAAAGCACATTATTAGGAGCTGTGGCTCACCAGCACACAGGTATCACCCAATTTCATTACTACCTGGTTAATTAACCTGCTTAAAGTGTGAAAGTTGGCACCTTGTCACTAGAAGCCATGGGAATAACTAATGAGAAGCCATGAAATAATTTATTTCTCAATTAAAAACCCTGAAAGAAGAGGTTTTGCCTCATTATTCCTCTTTCCTGTTATCACCTATGCAAAGCCAAGAAGATTTTGTAAAACTTAAATGTCTTTAAAAAAAAAATAAAATACTCTGTGTAACATCTTAGGAAACACTTCACAGATCTTTAATAAAATGTGGTGTTATCCAACACCAAAAAGCAAGCCAAGGACTTTTCAGGGAAAACACAKTCAGTAGACAGCAGGAATGTGAATATGAATCCTTTAATTTAATAGGATTTATTTATTATTCTTTTTTTAAGCATATCTAGAGGTCAAAGAGACAAAAAAGACACACTTGAGTTATCAATTGAGAATAAATTTCAGGATCAATTGGAATCTTGTTTTCTATTAACAAACTGCCTGCAAATAAGTAATATTTTTAATAACTGTAGTCATTTAGGATTAACAATTTATGAAAAAATAAACCTCATTTTCAGAAAAAAGGTTGTTATGAGAATGRGTTATTAATATTTCCCACTTTGGGGAACTTTCTCCTTAATTTACAGAAAAAGGAGCAGGTTCAGGAAAGATTTAAACACCTAAATATCACTTGAGGGGTTTGAGTCTGAAGTTTGGATTCTCAGAATGACTTCCAAAAAAACCCCAAGTACTATATGACAAAAGAGTCACTGGGCTACTCTGCATAGAGTGTAGGAAAGTTGAAATTATATATTATATATTATATATTATATATTATATATTATATATTATATATTATATATTATATATTATATATTATATATTATATATTATATAGATGTTATATATAATATAGATATATATATACTTATATAATATATATTTATATAGTTATATTTATGGAAATAAATATACATTGCTGAAAATACATATGTATATTAATGGAAATATATATATATTTCTGGAAATAGATACATATATTTATGGGAAATGAGATGTTTGGGGTATTATGGATTCTAAGCAGCAAGTCACACACCTGGGGGATTGGGATCTGAAATTCTCTGTAGATATCCAAGGCACAGACAGCAGGATGGGTGAGGGGGCTCCCCTGAACAGCAGATGGGCATTAATGAGATAAACTGGGAGAGCAGCTCTCAAAATTAAACTTGTGACATCAGGAGGAAATGRGAGAAAAAAGTACAAAATCTGAGCTGTTTTTTTTTAAATAAAAGATGTAGAAGGAGTAAGTATCCTGAAGAAGAGGAAAAGATGGTGATTATGGGCATTAGAGGGCAAAATTTAAAGCTTTAGTTCGAAAGTATTTGATMTAGGTTAGGAAAAAAAAGTTGTCCCAGCCTGAGATACATTGAGAAATAACAGAAAATGGGCTTGGGGATTGCCTGGTTTTATGGGAAGGAAAAAAAGAAGGAAAATATGATGCTTCCATAATGGATTTACATATTTTGTGGGTATAAATAAGCTTAAATTTTTGAGAAGAAACTTGGGAATGGGCTGAGTGMAGCACAATTGAGACAAGATCCCTCCTTTCCTGCTTTGCTCCCTCCATCCCTGGAGGCTCAGATGCTGGCATGAGGAGCTCCCAACCCTGGCACCCCACTGGAAGCATCCCTGCCTGGCTCCAGCCCTGCCACCTCAGACTGAAAACTGAAAGCAAAGAGCAGGGGCAAAACGGTTTCCTGATATTTGTTCCTTAAAAAAAAACCAAAMCAAMAAACAAACAAACAAACTGCTCTCCTGTGATTGGAAAGCAAGGGAAAAAAAAATTAAAAATAAAAAAAAAGAGAAGAGGAAATGAGGTAACTGAAAATTTGCTGACCTCTTCAGATTTTTGTCACTGCTTTGGCTGTAGTGTCACCAGTGGTGACAGGTGACACATGACTTCCCCAGAAAACAAAAAAATAAAATTCCTGTTTGTCTTTGTTTCGATTGCTGTCATCATTTATGGCAGGGGTACCACAGATCCCCCCAGTCCCTCTGGGCTTTGGTTTAAATTTAAAGTCTAAATTTGACCCTGGGCTGCTTAAACATCTCCATGTAGTCTGAGTTTAGGGGGAGAATAAAGGAGATGTTGCTTAAAAACTACGGCAGAACCAGTTAAAAATGCTTTGTCTGGGTTTTTTGTTCCTCTTCCTAACAGAACTACTCTATGGCAATAGGTTTGTTTTTCCTTGAAAGCCTCTTATTTCACTGAAAATCAACACATATGAAAAGTAAAATATTTCYCCTTTTCTTAACTTTCCTGATGGGGAGAAAACTTCCCCAAAGGGCTGAGATGTGCCCAAGGAGCACAGGCAGCCCCTTCCTTGACCTGCCTGCAGACTGAGACTCCCAGCCACCTAAAATGAAATATTTTCACTGCTTTTCTCAGTGAAAAGAGGACCTGTCTTCTTTCCAGAAAGCAGAAACCAATCGCAAGGTTTTGGCTTTGCAAGGCAAGAAAAGAAATACAGATCGTGTGTTGGAAGGGAACTTAAAAATCATCCAGCTCCAACTCCACTTCTGTGGGGAGAAGGGTTTCTTTACTCATTCCTGCTGCAATAATGATCCAAATAGAGAATGAGACAAAAAAAGGTAGAGAAAAAACCAATATATGCCAGCACTTCACCTCCGCTTGTCCACACTAATGCACACACACACACACATCCATAATGGATGAACTTTGAAGTTTTTGCTCCTGAAAACCAGCTTTAGATGATCTTATTTATTTGTTAGTGCTACTGTTCAATTTATATTTTGGYTTGCTATTTATTATGCAAAATAACATGCTCATATTTTATTCAGCAGAGCATTTGATTAGTGTAAAGCTTTATTTGCTGGCCTCCATAACAGCATTTTGTCTGGTCTGCAGGCAATGTGAGATATCCCAGATCGTTCATAATTCTGACTGACTCTAAAAGAGAAAACTCTCAAAAGGTTGAAACTGGCTCAGCACGTAGATGGCAGCAGGGCSTTTGCTTATACCAAGTTGCAAGATCATTTTGTCTTTGGTGGAACAACTCACTACTTTTAACAGTAAATATATATATATATTTAGTTTTTTTTTCAGGAGATTGTCAGTTGCTGAAGGTAGCTCAGGATCCTGTGAAAGAAATACTCTTTTCTTTAGTGTACAGTCTCTGAAGTGTCCTGGCCAGCAGCTTCAGTTYCAGAGTCTGTTTCTGGTTTTTAGGGTTATCTATGATCTTTTTATAAGATCTTTTTAACCCAAATCTATGGCATTTTATTAGTTTTCAGGTATTTCAGAGATGTTCTTTTTTATTAAGATGAATATAAAGTATTTTAAGATTTGTCTACATTAAAGATAGATTAAAAATACTGTAAACAAGTATTTTTGGTATGCTTGAACCCAAGTAACCAAGGAAGACCAGATGACTTCAAAAGCTGCCTTTAGTTATCTGTATAAAGACAATTCAAACAATTTTCATTTTAAAGATATTTCAAAAAATAAATTCAACACTACAGAGTACAGAAGAGGTGATAACCAATAAAATGAGAAAACAACCTAAGAAGGCCAGTCCAGAAAGCCACAAGAGTATAAACTCTGTGTATTTACTTTAAATAACAAATTATGAGTCTGATTCACAAGGACATTCTTGACTCCAGCACACGTAGGGAGGAAAAATAGTTTGAACAGTTTAAGGAGGAAATTCCAGGATGATTTCCCCTGATAAAGGACCCTGGATGAGGAAAAATTGTCTTCCACACCACAACCAAGATCCTCTTTAGGGCAATATTGTGTGTAGCCCCCAGTGCAGTGGGAGAGCTCCCAGAAAGAGGGGAAATTTGCTTTTTTTCCTCAAAAAAGGTTTTTTTCTGGGAAGAAACACGGCATAGAAGGACCCCATAGGCAACCTGAGAGAAATACACCTCAATGTAAAAATACTTTTTAACAGAAAGGAAAAAAAGATGAAAAAAGCCAACCCACCAACCAACCACCAAATATGAATAAAAAAAATCCTCTTCTCAGGGCAAGGGAAAGCTGTCTCAGCAGCATCACTTTTAAAATGGATAAAAGCCCTTCTCAGAGCTGAAGATAAATCAGTGGCACCAGCTTTAACAAAGAGAGAAACCTTACTTAGGGCTAAGAGACAGCAGGAGTGGTAGGAGTACCAGCTGGAACAGAGATGCACATCAAAGAAATTAAAGCCCTTTGGCTGAAGAAATTACATGGATACTATAAACTAATAACTTTAAATATTAAAAAACCCTTTTCAGGCTACAGCAAAGACACACGTTCCAAGCAGCCAGCCCAAGGTTAGCAAGCACTGAGTGAGCACAGCCCCTCAGAACCAGAGACCTTCACCTTGATGCCTCCCAGGTAACAAAGTGAATTCTTTAATCCCTACTGGTTAAAGACACAGCTTGCTATGTCGGTTTATTTTTTTTTCTCCCTCGCTCTCCCCATGCTTTTTACTCTCTGTTAAAATACATTTGTTAATCATAGAGCAAAGTTGCACAAAATGTTCTGTCTCAGAACAAGGAGTTACCCACAGCCTGTGCTGAAGCAACAGCTTGCTTTTCAGCATGACTCTGCCTTTTCCCTTGCCCTAGACGTCAGGCTTTAGAGAGTTAAATTTAAGGTCTAATTTTCTTTACCAGCAGAATGTATCTCATTTGCTATCAGTGCATGCAGTAGACTTTTTGTCAACATGGTAATTCAAGGAGGAAGTCAGGCTCTCTTTGTTACCAGATTTACAATGGTTTCTTGAAAAGACAGCTTGTGTATACCTCCTGCCTCACTAGAATACTTGCTTGCTTGGTTCCTAACAATGGCTCATTAAATTCAGTCAAACTAGTATGAAACTTACCTTCAAGCAGTTTCACTTGCTGAACCCCATTCTCAAAGGATTTTCTAATGTGCAATTTCTATTTTAGACTTTGAGCAGGAAATTGGAGAGAAAAGAGCATGGAGCACTTTCTGCAGAGACACCCAAACAAAACAATACTTGATGGTGCAGTTTCAGAGGCAGAATAGATTTGTGTCACTCCTGTTTCGAAGGCAATCACACTCACAACATTTATTCCTAAAGCAGGAGCATTCCCTGATCACTCTGGTTGTAATTAATTTCATATTGGAAGAGAAATTAAGGCTTTTAGCAAACTTTTTTTTTTCCCCTGAAATCTGTTACTTGGCCAGTCTGCACAAGAAAGTCCAAACCATATAGAGCTTTACTGGATAAAGTCTTCATTTACGCTTCTCACCACAACCCTCCAAAAAGCTGAGATTTAGCTGGACAACCAGCAGCACAAGGACAGAATTTCYCCCTTCCTGCTACAAGTGAGAATAATTCAGATTGGTAAAGCTTCATAGGAATCTCTTGATGCACCATTTTCTCACTCCTTTARTTATGGAGTATCTTTCTCCTTCAGCATCGAGGTTGTGGCCAAACCTCATGTTTTTCATATGAACAGTTAAAGAAGGGAAAGGTCACAAATTAAATCCCCAAAATAAGATCAGAGAATCATAGAATAYGCTGAGTTGGAGGGGATCCACATGGAGCATTGAGACCAACTCTTGGCCCTGCACAGGACACCCCAAGAATTCCACCCTGTGCCTGACAGCATTGACATAACTCTTCTTGAATTCTGACAGATTTGGTGAAGATGTTGGGTTTTGGYGTCTTAAATAATTATACATGGGAAATGTCATGAGTGTGAACATAATGTGTTKGGTTTTGGGCAGGGATGTTCATGATTCCATAACCTTTTACTGCCTGGCACTGTGATGAAGAATCTGTGGGTGACCAGATATTCCAAAGGCATCAYGGATGTTTTCTTCCCCATTCCCTTTGGAATACTCCCAGCCCTGGATTTCACATGCAAAGCTGAGCATGGAAATGTCCTGGCACAGCTAAACTCTTCCACTTTTTCTAAGATYTTTTTAATCAAAATCTATTGCATTCTATTAGTTTTCAGTTATTTGATAGACATTCGTTTTTATTAYGATGAATATAAAACATTTTAAGATKTGTCTACATTAAAGGTAGACCAAAAAATACATTAAATAAATGGTTTTTTTGTGTGATCCAACCCAAGTGATCAAGGAAATAGATGAGGTTTGGCCACAACCTCAATGCTAAAGAAGGTACCCCATAACAAAAGGAGTGAGAAAATGGTGTATCAAGAAATTCCTGTAAAGCTTTACCAATACAAACTATTCCCATTTGTTGYAGGAATGGGGAAAATTCTCTCCTTGAGCTGCTGCTTGTCCAGCTTAATCTCAGCCTGGTGGCCTGTCCTTGTCCTGCCACCTTGTCTGCCATGGATCCCCAGTGCTGGGAGCAGCACATGGCTGCTCTAATACAGGGTTTATATCCCATGGGCAGCTCAGACCACACGTGCAGCACTGCAAAAGTGCCATCTGGAAGTAATTCCCTGTTATTACTTCTTATCAGGACTGCTGAGGGGTTTTTATTTATCAAGTATAAATGAATCACAGGGCAAACTGATGTCTGCTCATTAAACTATGAAAACTTATTAGGCTATCCTTTTACTGCTCAAAATAGAAGTCTAATAGAGGTAGGCTCGATCATGCTAACCTACAGCATGAATGTGACATGCAAAGGAAGAAATGGAGTGAAATCTGTCTCAGTTATGCCAGGAAATTACATATTCTTCTTAAAGTAAAATAAACACTTGACAAAGCTGTTAATCATCCCTAGTGGAAAGGATTTACAGATTCAATATTAAGATGATGAGCTTCCCACTGGTCTTAGGAGCACTATAGTCAAATGAATCAATTTTCCTCTGAAATCATTTAGATAAAAATTACATTCACATTGAAGAATATGAATGGTTTGAATGCTAAGATGTCACTTTAAAAATGTGTCGTCCCTCCAGTGAGCTCCTATTAGTCCTCAGTTAATATTTAGTATATTCTGAATGACAAATTCAAAGCTGGTATCTTATATATAAATTGTATATCTGTAAAGTACCATATAAGCTCACACACTTTTTTTCCCTTACAGAAACAGTGTTGCATAAACATACATAGTCTGCASAGCCTGAATTAAAAAAATATACATTCAAGATTGATTTTTAAATATCACTCGTACCCAGACATTTCACATCAAACCACACTGAAGATCCGCTTCAGAAAAATAAATTTGCACATTAAATAGCAGAAGAATAAAGGATACATATTTATCTTGATTAAGATGATTTCAAAAAAGCACTCAACAATTAAGGGGTTTGGGTTTTTTTTCAGTAATGTGAAACAATGCTTTGTTGAGAACATATTTGAAAATTTACCTGCAGTTAAAGAGTATCTGGGGACTCCACTCAGAAAAAAGAAAAGCAAACAGTTTTTAGAAGTTACCCATTCAAAGAGAGAAGGAGAGAGAGGGGAAAAGAAAGAACGAGGCAGGGAGATTATAGAATTTAATGATTAAGAATGTGTGCAGTGCAGTATAAGTACATTTGTTTCCTTGGAAACAAACTAGTACTGTTGCACTGAAGAAATTTGTAAGCATTAAAAAATTCTGTAATCAGGCCCCAGGAGAACATATTAAATTTTTTAAAAGGGATAAATATTTGACATTCCTGGCCGTTTCCTGACTGTACTTGTTGATGAGGCCTGCTGTCAATGGGTGGTGTTCCTGATGTTGGGGAAATGGATCCGATCCGTGAACCTGCACAGCAAAATCCACTCTTTTAACTGCTTAATCCATCCAGCAKGATCAACAGCTCTGGAATCCACAGGCAGATTTGGGTCTTTTAAATAGGGGGTAGATGGTAAATGCAGTTAAATGCAAATAAAGGTAGACTACCAAACCTGCAATAAATGTTCAAGGGGGGAATTATTAAGAGGAGGGTCTAAAACCTCTGCCCAAGTCACCCTTGCTTGCAGAAAGCAGCAGGATGGCTCCCAGGGAGAAGACAGGACAATAATGATCCCATTTATGCCAGATAACAAGTTGTACCTATTGGACTTTTGGACTTTGATTGATTCAAATAAAACGGGCTGAAAACTCTTGAACCTTCCCTTGTTTGACAACCAAACTCAACACGGTTTTTTCCAGYCGCACAGGAAGGCTGATTTTACTTCAGTTTTGCTAACAAGAAACAGAACCAGAGGAGCAAGGAAATCAAAAGAAATTCAATTTACAAGGTGGAGAAAAAAAATACCCAGAACACCACAAGAAATAGCACCTAAAGAGGTTCCAAAAGAGATGGAGAGGAATTTTGGGCAAGGTCATGTAGTGACAGGACAAAGGGGAATGGTTTCACATGGATGGAGGACAGGGATGGATGGGATATTGGGAAGGAACTGTTCCCTGTGAGGGTGGGCAGGCCCTGGCAGAGGTGACCAGAGAAGCTGTGGCTGTCCCTGGATCCCTGGAAGTGCCAAAGGCCAGGTTGGACGGGGCTTGGAGCAGCCTGGGACAGTGGAAGTTGTCCCTGCCCATGGTAGGAGGTGGAACAGGATGGACTTTAAGGTCCCTTCCATCCCAAACCATTCCACAATTCCATGATTTTATGAGCTATTACTTTGATGCAACGTCCATTTGCAAATGGAAATGACATTAAGTCTGAAGAACAAATCTGTTCTGGTTGGATGACTTTAAATATCTATCTTTCTTCTCACTTGCTGTATGGTGACCTCACCCAGGTTGTAGCTCTGTGGCACTGACGTCACTCACCCTTGAATTCCATAGAGATTTATCTGTCACAGGTTTCAAAACAAATATTCTGTCTCATTATGTACACAGGGAAAGGTGAGACTGTTTGGTCATTATAAAGTAAACTTACTTCATATCAACAAAAAAAAAAAAAGAATACATGCAAATCAGGACCAAAATTACTAATGAAATGAGCTTATTTCAGTTTATCCCTGTTACAAATGAGATATAAGATGTGGTGGATGAGGTTTTACCATTACTAGTCAATAATAATGGCCAAAATGATCCCTCACTTTTCCTGAATGAAAAATCAAGATGTGGGAAGTTACAGGGAAAAAAAAGAGGTTAAAAATAATTCTAAATACAGTTTTTTAATGTAAGTAAAACTCTTGAAATTAGTTTCCAGGAACAATCTTAAATGTGGAAGTGGAAGCTCACACTTGTATAAAGAATTMGAGGAATATAAAAAGAAAGGTCCCTTTATCCTTCACTTCATCAAAAAAAAAACTGAGCTACTTCTTTGACCTCATCACTTAAAGTCAARGGATTAAGACTCCATCTTTTACAAAATTAGAAAAGAGATTCTTTCTTCCTGTCTGGATACTGAACCCAGGGCAGCGAATTTGGTGATGTTTGAAATTGGTCTGAAGAAAAATTTGCCAAGCTCCAAAGAAAGAAATGTCTTCCATTGAAGGAAATGCAGAATTCAAAATGGGAAGAACTGGATGCTGTGGGGAGGCATTGCCAGTGCTGGGATTTGCAAAYTTCCAGACTGCAGGCTATGGGAGATACTGGGATCCCCTTTGATACTAGTGATATTTTCATTATTTCAACATATTGCGTTGATTTCTTTACACGGACTGGTTCTTTGCTGCTCTTCAATATTTCAGAGTGTTTCTAAAGAGCCCAAGCAGAAACYAAAGTGCTCTGATGCTTTAATATTTTACTTTATAACTACATAATATTCAATACTAAAATACTTCTACCAATACAATTTTAAATTTCTAAACTTGTCTCTAATCAAAATCAGATGAAGAACATTTGTGGCTCATTTATCAAAAAMTATCAAGTTGCAAGGGAAAATTAATTTGAGGACTACTTTCCTTCCCAAATACATCCTTGAAGTCAATAAATGCTATGGAAGATCAAGACAAACTTCACCTACTTATGTCTGRGTTTGTCTTGGTTCAGTTTGTCAGGGAATCACAGGGTAATTTATCTTGGGTGGCACATCTAGACCCAACACCAACTCCCAAAAAAACCAATCTCGGAGCCCAGGGCCTCCTTGGAACACCTCCAAGGATAATCTTTCCTAAGATTCCCACTGGATGCCTCTTCCAGCACTTGACCAGCCTCAAAGAGAGAAATTTCAAGCTTGATAAAAAATAATGGCTTTTTTGTTTGTTTGTTTGCTTTTGGGTCCTCAGGCTGATACTTTGATGGGATGGAGACTCAAGTTCAAATGGACATTCTGGCCTTTCCTGTAGCTAATAATGGAAAACAAAGCCCTTTTCTCAGCTCTCTCAGCTCTTAACTCAACCCTGCCCTCAGTGTAGRCACAAATCAGCTCAGAGAATACCTCTTCTTTTATTTATACAGAATTTGAGTGGAAAAAAATCTCATCCAGAAACAAATTTTGCTTCCCAAATTACACTCCTGGCCTTCAGACTTGGCAYGGGACTAATTCTTCCACTCTTGGGGAATCTTAATCAGTTCTTCCTCTACTTCTGTCTGCTGAAACAAGACTTTTAGGAAAGGTAAWTTCCCATTYCTCTTGAGAAGGGAGAYTATAAACTTCTGCCATCTTCTCCAGGAGAGGTTCATAATTTCCCATCAGGTAATAAAACATCTCAAAAAACATAGGCTAGTGTGTTTCATGCAGAAATGATGGACTAACATACCTTTCCCATACCCCAAWTTCCCCTTGATATCAGTATTTCTGGTTATTAGATAAAGTCACATCACCAATTTTGACCTTTTGATGGTATTTTTGTTTTACCAGTTTTATGCAGATTGRCATTTTTCCTTTCAAAGTTTCTTCCTACCCATCCTACACACCAATTTTTCCCAAAATTACTTTTTCTCATGGTAAATTTGAGACTGGAACCTCTGACTCCTGTGCACTGTGATTATCTATGGGAAAAGTAAAACTGAGCCAACTCTAGGGAGAGCTTTTCCTTTGGATCTCTGCAGGGACCCAAGGGTATTGCTCCTTTGATATTATTTTTTTTAGGAATCCTCAAGCCTGTCTSTGTGCTGTGGAAAGTTTATTGTGATATGACCATGTGGTAATAATATATCAAAGTCCAGCATTAAAATATTTCTAAAACATGAAAAATGGGCTGTTCGTAATGTTAAAGAAGGACAAGCAAATTTGCTGACAATGTGGGTAATTTCCTGAAATCAGAGTTCATCTTGTAGCAAACCCATGTTCTGTGGACAACAGAAACAAGCAGARCATAAATCACTCACTCACACACACAATCTCCTCTGTCCTGCTAATCTCATGGGTTTGGGATCACAGCAAAGCACACTGTGCCTCTTTCCATACCCATGGAAAACAATGGAAAGGCTCCTGTTGACATGGACATCAAGGGATGGCTATTTCATCTGGCTGTAACACCACCAAGGTCTTAAAACAAGACCTGCAGAGAGGTTTTTACCCAAAATCCCCATACTGAAAGTAGGTATAAAAGTGTACTTTTAATCTAAACAATGAAYACACATATGTAAGAAAGTTATAAAGCATAAAAAATGGATTTATTCATTTTTCACACCTGGCAAATTGACTGTGGAAAGTTCCTCCTAACTTAATCAATAGTCTTAAATGTATGATCAAATATTCTGATTTTTTAGACATCTGTATATTAGTTTAGCTGTTGGAGCATAAACTCTCTCAATAAGTTTGAGAACACACRTGTTAAAACTATGACCACATTTGCATTCTAATGTATTAATATTTTWAAAATTGTGATATTTATAGTGATATTTTATATAATTGTGAGAGTATTGTATTTTGAAGGGCATTAAAACTCATTGTATTCCTTGGGTTTTTGCAATTTCATGTTTCTARAGTAGCAACTTTTTCTTACTCTTTACAAGAATTTAAAACAGCATAATTTAAATGTAGATTCATTTTGTAGTTTGGGACACATCCTACTCTGAAATCTTGTAGAATTTAAACACTTCTTTTCAGCAAGACAAGAAAATTTTGGGGGGCTAGGGGCACGTCCACCTCTCACAACATGATACTGCATTACCAAAAGAGAGAGATCCCTTTAGCACAAGGAAAGTAAGGCTGGGTAGCAAATAAATGAGCTACAGACATGAGATAATAGAAAGCACAGTAATCAGAAGACATGTTTTATTATTACAGGTGGAGATAATGTTGGGAAGAAAAGTGTGGGAGAATGCCTTGGGCTTGTTTTAAGACCAACATAAAAATGCAATACCTATATGTTTGCTTTAGCATCTTTTTTTTAAAGTGAGGTTTATTTTTGCCCCGTATTTATTTACTCTTCAGATGTAAAAACAGGCTTATTGACATATTTAAACGTGCCAAATACTTGGGATTTAACATGACCGTGTCTGAATGCGAGGTCATTGTTTTGCTTACAGCAAAAATTTCCTACAGTCACATAAAAACTTCCCCTTCCATAACCTTCAGTGAGGTCAATAAGAAATTCTTCTACTAACCTACAGCAGRTTTCTAGATTTTTATTATCTTTTAGAAAATAAGTAAATAGTTCAGGTGAGAACTTTGGTCCACTCTAAGGTCTTTCATCATAAGATCATAATTATTATCCTGAACCATCAAATGGTCCTGCAGGTATTTTTTTAGGTTCTGCATCTCAAACTGCAAGAGAAAATTGTATTTATAATTCTCTACCATTAACCTTCATTTCAGAAAGAAGTAAGCCTGGAAAGATGTGCAAATGCTCCACAAAAATTGTTTTGAGGATTTAATGATCATTTACCTGCTGTTAGCCAATATTAATAAAGATCTAAAGTACTTGCAACAGAATAAGAGTAATCATACAAATGAGGTACCATTTCTCTTGAATTTTTAAAYTCAAACTTGGAATAAGAGTAATGCCCCATAAATAGCACCATTTTAATCAACAAAAGTCTTACTAATGTCCATGGTAGGAACATGAAGATTAAATGTTGGCTAAATTTTCACCTGTGTTCCRCAAGAAATTGTCCATTTTAAGAGAGCAAAGTTAGAGAGCCCGTTATAGCCATGAGAAAAATGTTTTTAAAAAGTTGAGAAAGAGTGCAAAATGAAATGTGAATATTAACTRCACGCCCCAATTTCTCCACCCACCCTCCAGTCATTTATAGGCAGTTCATAGAAGGTCTACTGCATTTGCTATCACACAGTGACAGAACAAAATATTTCAGTACTTCGCAAACTTGAAATTTTGTAAGTGAAAACTGTAAGGTCTTTGAAATGTTGATATCCAATACAACTTCTACAAAATTATCCTTCCAATTAGCATATGCTCTTAAAATAGTTTCTGAGAACATCTTCCAGCACATTTCTTTTTAAATATTATTATTTTTAATAATCACAGAATCATATGATACTTCTTTTTTAATAACAGTTTAAAAGTGAATGCAAGGAGTATAAATGCTGTTAGAACATTTTTTTTTTAATTTGATTATTCAAATGAATACCTGTGTTGCCTTTTTGCTTGTTTTTGGCAAAGTTGCCTGAAAATACTGGAGCCAGATCTCGTTCAGGTAATCGTAAGTGCTTTTGTTCATTTCAAGTAAGAATTATACCATATGCCATGCTTGAAATTAGAAATTAATCATCACCCACCACGCAGACAGTTTTGATAAAATTTCCTTTTCCAACTAAAACAGTCATACRACACTTAGAGCTTCATTGAAACTCAGTGTTCTTTCAGTATAAGAAAGAAAAAGGAACAGAATAAAAGCTGATTCCATTAAAGAAGGATTGCAGCAAAACTTTTCCATACTTGTACCAAGATAACACTGGACAAATGTTGGGAAAAAATGGCTTACGAACCTTTYACACAGATATCCCTGCCTTGAGTTGCACCACAATTTTACTCACAATTCTTTACCAATGCTTAATTTTTAACAGCATCTTTATGCAAAAGAAATTGGTTCAGATTTAATGAATTAATCACCCACTTGGACCTTTTTATAGATAGGTTATTCTACACAAGCTCATCCAGCCAGGCCAGAAACAAAAACTGTATTTGTGCACTCTAAATCATCGCCTAACTTTTGAGGACTGAAATAAAAAAGCCTTTGGGTGCAAGGCAAAGTTCCTCCAGCCTCACTGGCAGCACGACATCGAGGTGACAAAATAAATGCATCAGCCAAAAGAAAGGAACACTGGGAAGAGAGCTGGGTCACCAGCTATACCCAGACTTCAGAGGAAGTAAAACAAACAAGAAGGAGCTGAAAAYGTTGTCTGATCTCTTTCAAAGGGAAAATTGAAATGAGATGGAGATAGCAATCAGTGCTGAGCTGTTTCTGCCAGCAAGGAAGTGCAGACCCTTCTTTGTATCTGATTCACAGCCCCCATCAGCATCCCCTCTTTGGAAAACTTTTCCAGTATTTAACACCTGTGTGGGAGCTCTACRTCACAGAGAGTAGGAGAAATCTACCATGAGCATTATCAGGTCATCCTTTTGGGCAGCAACAACTCTCAGACACGAACTCCAATGCYGAACAAATGTTTTAATTGTAAAATGCACTCCTGAGTTTAGAAGGCAAACCGAACATATATAATTCAGGGGTAAACGCCACCAAAATATATTTTGCTCAAGTGGAACTTGCCTGACTAAGATTAAGGTAATGTGTATGTAAACACAAATTTTCCAAAAATCAACATCTCACCCTTTACAGAAATATCTGTGTTCATACATAAGCAGGAGGAAAGACAGGTAGGTAGCAGAAGGTGGAAGGGGTTAAATAAACAAGGAAATGCAGTGCATAAAGATAAATTTGGAGGAATATATTTGTTTTAAACATTGGTTGAGTCGGGCAGAGGCAGAGCCATTGATATGCTGATCACTGTAAAAACACAGAGCAGAGACAATATAAAACTTTGCTCCTACATCTGATTCAAGGTATTGTTGAATAGCAGTTGTTGGAATTTATACAAATAACTATTCCTCTAGTCTATGTTTATGATATTTTATTAATCTTTCTACTATTGCTATTATTATTAATAGTACAGGAGTGCTGTTTTTGAAAGCTGCATTGTGTTCTCGCAGAAATCTGTGCTTTGAAGAATTTCCTTTCAAAATTGTAAAATATTTATGCGATAAATCATCAGATGATTTAAAATTAAATCATTCTGGTTGTATTTATGTTCATGAATCAAATGTGACTTTTCTCGCTTTACATAGGTCTGTGCTGTTTTCAACCTCAACCTTTGCAAGTGACATTTTCATTTAGAATCTTATCATTTCATAATTATTACCTTTCAGAACTCCTAGGGAGAGAACAAAAGCTTCCTCTTTGTATTTCCATTGTTATGTTTCTTTGAAGTACAAATTAAATTTCAATCCCAGCCAAAACAAACTTTTAAAGTACAAAATAAATTGGAAATTATGTGAAAAAAATAACAAGCTGTGCAAGCTTGAAGCAGCCTCTGGTGAGAACAGGTATATTCTGGATAATTTATTACTGTGTTTTCTTTGTTTAACCAGTAGATCAAGCTCAGCCTAAGGAAACATGGCAAACATCTCACTGAAGGTGATCTGAGCTGCTCTAAACTGACACTGGGACTCTTGTGATGTTAACAAATGAGAAGGGATTGTTTATACCCCCAGAGTGACTATTCACCATCTTTCAGATTATTGTTACCTTTTAATTGTCCTCTGAGCTGTCCAAAGAGGAGAGATCTGAACATTTCTCAGCTCCCTTGCAAAATGTGCAGCCACACTCTATAAAATACCACATTTACATAGTTGTGACTAATAGTAATCCTTATTATCATCAGATTCTTTCAATTTCACTCCAGTGGGCAGATTACTCTTTTTTTTTAGGTAAATGCCATACCTCAGATTCATAGAAAAGGCACAATGGTAAAATGGAGAAAACAGAATATTTTGTAAGCCTGGAAGACACTTTTGCTTTTTCAGGGAAATTTCAGATTTTCTTACGGGGAAAAAAAAGCAAACTTTGCTTTACCAAAAAAAAAACCAAAAAACAAAAATATTTAAAAAAAAAATCAGGCTGGAAGGAGGAGGAGGAGGGGGGAGAAATCAAGGGACCTGGAGAGTGTTCAAGTCCCAGCAAGGGACAGGAATGTAAGTGGCTCCTGGCAGCCCGGCCCGGATGAAGAGCCGGGGTGGCGGCACTCGAAGCCTGGCAGAGCGCRCGGCGCTGATGGCAGCGAGGGCGAGAGAGAGGCACTCACCTCCTAAAACAGTGACACCTGGCTGATCCACCCTCCTTCCCCAGCCTGGCAATCACAGCTTCCCCAGCTCACAGAAGGGTTTTATGGGACCCACCAACGCCCTGGAGCAGCGAGGAGGTTGGGGATGGCACGGTCACACACGGAGCCCTGTGCCCCAAATTGACCTGGCGCCTGCTTTGATTAAAAGTTGTGAGCCCATGGTGTTTTAACGTCCAAATSCACCAAAATTCACCCTTTCCAAGCTAAAAGTAGCTGCTCAGTCCAAAATTATGAGCAAAACAGCATAAAATAATATTTTGTTTGGACTCAARAAAGGAATTTATTGAAAACAAACGTTACAAATCTATTTTATCTTCCCGCTGGAGCCTTGCAAAGAGAAGCAATATTCAGCTGATGTAGTTTGTGTATGACCACAGTTATACATTAATCTCGGTGATTTAAGCTGCAGTTGTGCCTTAATGCCCTTGGACAGGCACAAAGTGCCACCATGGCAGGGAGGAGACGCTGAGACACCAAACACCCCTCAGCTTGGAAAGGGTTGGGGCTTACCTCCTTCATTATCAAGGTCTCCAACCAACCTTGAGCACCTCCAGCTGCCTGGTTTTACCTTTTCCAATCCATGCCCTTCCCAGATYACCACTGCAGGATCCTCTAACACCTCTGCTACTGAAACTATCTTGCAGTTTTCCCAGGTTTTTTCAATTCCCTAATGTAGCATCCCTKAATTTTTTGCCTGATGTAGATATCAGTCACAAGGCCAGTATTACTGTGTTATAAATGACATGGGAAAGAGTCCCAAATCATGTCAGCCAGGGACATAAACAACTTAATTTTTAATCCTTTCCAGTGATATCACTGTTTCAGGAGTGAAAAGAATAAGATATTATTTTAGCCATTTGATCTTCTTATTTTGGATATGCTCTGGATTACTTAGGGGTTTTAATCCAATTAGGATCGCCTCTCTCAGCCTAGACAAAAACCAATTGGGAGATCCTTCTCAGTCAAGGACATAACTCACCCTAAATAAAGAGAGAAACTGGTTCATCTATATTCCTCACAAATAATTATAAACCTGCTACTCTTCAATCCTGATCTTCAGAGAAATTGGTTTGGGTTTTGTCTTTTCTTTCTTTTTTTTTTTTTTCCAGAGAATAAGATGCAAATCTACTGCCATCAACTTTGTGTTATTCCAAAGCCCTAAGAAGAAAACCACCTGGTATTTTTCTTCAGCCCCTCTATATGCATATGCAAATCCAACAGCTTCAGGATCTGCCAAACTATTTACCAAGTTTGTCAGGGAAACAGCCTCCGAAACAATCTTCTTTCAAAATAATTTTCTGTGATTCTAAATTCTTCCTCTGAACGCTATTTTTGTCTCTGAAAGCATATTCACCCTTGCAGTCTGACTGCTTGTTAAGGAAAAACAACAAGAAAAACACTGAAATCTCACTGTTGGCCTATGTTCTACTGCCAGTGTTCAAACATCAGGCTCCCAACAGTATCCCAGCGCCTGAAAAACATCTCCCTGTCTTTGAAATCTGCCTGGGTTGTGGATGAGAAATTGCCAGTAGAAATTACAGCATTTGCCATGACTGAGATGGGGTGGGTTTTTGCATTTGGATTGAATGAAACCATGGAAAATGTTGTTAGTAACAACTCCAGTGTTATAAAAAATCACCAAGTGACAGATTTCGAGATTAAAAGGAAATATTAAAAATCCCCTTCAATATTTAAAGCTTACTTAACTAGTAGCACTTCACTTGACACTGACTCATGTCATTTTCTTTCATTCCTCTTTTGATCCATGCAAAGCAGTTACACGATTGCAAATATCTTATCATGTCACCTTCTCATATGGATATGAGATGAAAGAATATTATCTCAAGCTGAGTGATAAGTCCTGTACCAAAACTACGGGTGGAATCTGCGCAATCTGATGCTAAATGGGAGCAGGGGGAGCACTGGGCATTTTTTTTCCCCCTGATATTCTCTGTTGAGGATAGTTGAGAGAAAGGGTCTTATTTTAATAGGTTATTCAAGGCTCCTAATTAACCATTGAGATTTTACACCAGGTTAGCTGAGCTTCTTGTCAAGGCACAGGGATCACTCAAATTGCTTTTATTTGCATGATTACGAAGTGGCAAACCATCAATACTCCTTCACCTCTGATTTTAAACATGCAAAGGGCATCAAAAGGCCTATTAACATGAAATAAAATTAGCCCTCATCTGTTTTATTTTAAAGGGACTCTTCCCCCCTCCTCCTCCTCCTTCCTTTCTTATTTAGGGAACTGGGTTCCTTTCCCATACTTGGTATGTAGTACATCTTTTTTTCTCAGAGTTAATTCTCCAAGTCTGGTCTGTCAGCCAGTATAAACAACACTTGATGAATGAGACTCAAGGTGTTTAGTCACCTGAAGCAGCTGTTTGAAGTAACTCTACACACAGCCTGAGGCCCGTGTTTTCACAGCTGTGGGAACTCTTCAAAAGCTTTTCCTCTTGGCCTGCTCCTTTGCTGTGGCTTTAGACTCTTAGCGCAAAATCTGGACAATTTCAAAAGGGCACAATGAAACTAGAGACAGCAATTTTTGATGATTTTGGGCCARAAAAAGGGCCTAGAATAAATAAATGAAGTACATTTGAAAGTGCTTTACCTAGGTGGGCTATATATCTAAGRACTGCTTGCTCTCCATGTGCCCATGTGCTCACTTAAAAGGGGACATGGGGGGGTTCAAACCYTGCTCTCTGTTTACAACTATTTTCACTTTCTCCTCTGATGCGGCAGATTAAAAACTAAATGTTTATGGGCCTGAAAAAGCACACACCTGAAATAAACTCAGCAAGTTCCTCAAAGTTGGAAAGCTCTCCTAACTCATAAACAGACCTGCAGTGATTGGTGATCTGTGCTCCCCGCTGGGAAGCTTTGGAGAATTGGCCTCGTGGAGGTCGTGTGATTGCTTCTCCTGGCTCCAGGGCTGTGCCTTCATGATGTGCCTCACTGTGTCCATGTAGGTAGCCAAAGAAGTGATGGGCTCAAATAAAAAATAATAATAAGCCAAAAATTGAGCAAGAATAGGCTCTGAGCTGGCAGGGAAATCAGAGTTTTGCAAACGCGGGACCCGATCGCGCAGCTGGGCTGAAATATTATAAGCGGAATGAGGTCATGGATCAGAAAATGGATTTTATTTGGAGGTGGGAGTGGACTGCAAGCCTCAAAGAGTGGTGATGAATTCGCTGGAAAATCCTGAGCACTACATGGTCGTGTTGTACCTCCCCTGGATGGACAGCACACGGCTCCTCATGGGTTCAGGCAGGTATTGCTCAGCCCCATGAGTAACAGCTGGGCCACCACACCAGCACCACAAGGTGAGCAGCCCACGGGGAAGGGACATGGAAAATAACTCCAGCAGGGCACTGACGTGRGCCCCAGGAAGGGATGTGAGTCGACAGATTTCGTCGGGGAGGCTGTGTCAGGTGGATGTTTAACCCACTGAATAACGATTTCCACTCCTGTGCTCACCCAAACAAGGAAACACAGATACATCCAACCTCAGCTCTCAAACGCGTCCAACAAAAGGCATCAGGAAGCTCGCCAGGAAGAGTGAGGATGGGACAAACTACTCCTGAGACAGTAGAACAAACATGCTCCAGCCATAGCTGTTTTAGCACCGCATGCCTCCCACACATTGCTCCATAAATCCTTCTTTTCTTGCCTCTCATTTTCTCCAGTTTACAAAAATTCTCATGTTAACAGAAAACGTTTAGTTTAAATTGATCCTCAGCCATCCTTGGCATGTATTACACACGCTCACTCTTTTATGTTTTATAGCTTATGTCATCCTGTATTCATCATTTAGTGAAGGCCTTATATTTTTGGCTTGCTGTTGCCCCTTATCAGATGATAAAATGTTCCCTCAGGAGGGAGAGAATTTTTATGAATTATGACGATAGTATAGAAAATAAATGACTTATTGGCACTACAGTCAGGCTATACATGGAAATGTGTTCTTCGAAAGTTTATAGAACCAGAAAATCACAGAATCCTGGAATGGCTTGGGTTGGAAAGGACCTCAAAGACCACCTAGTTCCAATTTCCTGCTGTGGTCTACATGAGAAAGGTGAGTGTGCCAACACTGCCACTACTCCCAGGGAAGGGGATTCCCTGAGGTGAGAGTGGCCATGGGGTGACAAGGACGATGTTTCTGCCTGGTCAGTGGTTTAGGATGGGCCCTGGAGATGAGTTGTCCTGGRGTCTCAGCGCAAAACTGCCTGTTCCTTCATGGCTTTCACTTTCCTGTGTCAGGAGGTGGTGGAGTTTCCAGATACTTTGAGAATAACAAGGCAGAAACATTTCCAGATTAGATAATGAGAATTTGAACATGAATAAGACTTTCAAAATATATTCTATGGCATTGCCCACACCTGGATGCCCACAGGCCCCTGGGTACCTGTGGTTTTTTATGATACTGAAGGTCAGATGGTGCAAACTACATCCTGGTCATTGAATTCACCCTTCTAATTTGCTCCCACCCCATCCCCACTCCTGACCTACCCGAAGACGTTTCAAGCAGCCAGCACCAAAGCACATCTTGTACTACCAGAGACACAGCTGGGCTGGTCCCTTCTCTGCAAAAACATGACATAAATTCTGACACTGGTCACCATACATGTCAACAGAGTCAAACTTTGCTAATGAACCACTGCTAAATTCCAAACAAATAGACAAACCCGCAGCTAAGCAGCGTATTGCAACCCTTCCCACCGTGCAYACATGGCAATTAGACACAGAGAGGCTTGCTGTCCTTCTTCTCAGCAGCAAATTAAACAAGAAAAGTTTTAGGTAATTGAAGATRTTTGGTTAATCTTAACTAGAAAAGTAGTTTCCACTGCCAGARCCTGGAGCTACGAAGAACAGCCCACGAGCAGCCAGGGGAGTGTTCTCCTCAGGCAGGTACTCCAAGACAAAAAATGGCTTMATTTTAATTTTTGAGGTAAATCCTGTTTAGGTGAGTGAGGGCTCCCAGGCAGCATCTGTGCAAGGCCACTCACTTCTACTCATGTCCCAGCTAGAACCAGATCTGCCTTTTGATTTTGCTCTTTGCAAAGCAGTTTCTCAATGCTGGCCCAATACACAGCTAGCGACTCCCAATGCAGATTCAAGGTTTTGTCAGAGCTGTGCGGCTCTCAAGGACAACACCACAGCCAAGGAGGATGACACCTTCATGCTGTGGACTTCTCTTGACCATGATCTCTAAGGCTCTTGGTCAGCCAGCCCAAGGGCTGAGCCACATTTTGGGTTGKAATAGCTTTAAAGGGATATAGAACTCCAAGGCTTATTTTTTAATGGGAAGCTAAATATTTCATACAAGCTGRACAGCAGAGCTCTAAGCCCCATATGAACAGTAAGGTAAACATTCCCTGGAGCATTTTATGAGTTCCTTCTCACCACAAATGGCAGCATTTTACAACACCATCTAAGTGAAACACATTCAACAGGTCACCTATGCAGTGTGATGACTCTGGGATCCATTTGCTGTGACAGAGCTATGCCCTTCCAACCTCGTCAGCTGGATCATTTTTGAGGTGATTTTATAGAGTTTTTAGATGAAAAGAATGAAATCTGGGAGGACTGGCTTTAAAGCAATAATAKACTTTTGTTATGCAATGTTATACCTCCATTAACCAATATTCAAAATAGTTGAATGCATAGGTAATRGCAACTATATATAGAAATGGCATTTTGTCTTTAAAGAAGTGAAATCCATTAAACTTTATGTGATGAGATGTTAAAGTAAGAATTGTTAAGAGAACCTTACTCCACATATGCATGTAAATGGCTTTATGGGGATATCCTGTTGGAGATGATGGGTTCCTTATGAGCAACAGCTCCTGAGCAAAAGGTTCCCTATCCTGTAAACACAAAAATGTGAGACACAGCTGGGAAGTTTGCCTACAGGCAAGGTTTCAGGTGAGTAAAAGGAGCAGCCAAAGTTTGAGGAAGAGAATTCAGGAAGACGTATCAGTGCCTTTGCCCAGAAAAGAGAAATGGAGAAGGAAAAAAACATAAGAAAGAAAGAAAGAAAGACAGGAAAAGAAAAACAAAAGAAAAGAAAAAAATGGGGGGAGAAAAAGGAAAAAGAATGAAATTTACTGCCTAACTTCTAAAAATGTGGGGCAATATTTCAGGCTGAACACATATGTGTACATATTATATATAACATGGTGGTTATTAGAGACGCCAGAGACACCACAGTGCAAGGTTTTTCTTCTCTCTGTCTCTAAAACATTTTCCCAGGTTAAGTACAATTCCCATGGCCATCATAATGGTTCATCTGGCTCTCAGGCTGGATAGTGGTACTGTGCGTTGTGTTTGGCTGTGAATACCCCTGCACCCAATGATTTCCTTTTCCATGACATTTCTGAGAAACAAATACTGGACCTGATTCACGTCCAGCCACAAGTATGAATCAAAACCCAATACAGAATTGGATACACACTGGAAATTTGATAACTTGTGAATATGAATTTACTCCTGTAGTTGCTGAGCTGCTAGTGGAAATCTGGAGCATGCTTGGAATTGCAATTTTTGCTGTCCAAAAACGTGCATAGCTTGTTCCCTGTAATCATGTTTCTGATGAAGTCAAAGGCAGAAATCCCACTGAAAGGGCTGGGGAGGAAGGACTTTGTTTTAAAGACGTACACTTTATGGAAGCTTTCCTACTTGCTGTCCTTTCAGTGTAAAATATGAGTCAGTCTAATCCCTTTCTTCTGTGTATTAAATAGAGACTTGAAAAAAAGAAGTTATAATTTTTATAAATTGGAATGTAGTGGCCTCTGTTTTCTAACACTTGCCAAAGCGTATGGGGTCAAACCCAAACAGTCACCCACCCTGGCCAGTKACATGTCTTRTTTAAACAATAAATTAGTGTCAAAGTTTCCAGTAATTAATTTCTTTACCAATTTACATATTTCATTCCTATTTTTTTTTTCCTTTCATGTTTTGAAACTGTAACGCACTAACATCTATTTAAAGCAACCTCCCGTACCCGGTGATTGATGTTAGATACAACAATTACAATGCCAGTACCAGGGATAATTCTTTGCAGATGTTGTCAAATTGCAGGTTAAATGAGGAAAAAAGTGCCTTTCTTCCGGCCACCCACTCTAGCTCCCTTGAAATAGGTGCACATACTGTATATCCTGTGCTGTAGGTGCAGTAATTCCCTGCCCAGTCTMTCATCTGGTTTAAATGACTTCCATTTGCCATTTCAAAGGATGACAGAACACTGTGTTCAGATTGTTTTGCAGGTACCAAAAACGCAGTAACTCTGYTTTGTGTTTTAGCTGGCAGAGAGAAGTGAGCTCGATCTGGCAAGGYTGTGCTGGTTTTCCCCTTAATATAAATAACATTTGCCATTGTGGAGAAAAAAATAAGAGAATTGGAGGTGGGGGGGAGAGAGAATGGAGGAAAAAAAAGAAGAGAAAAAAAAGTGAGGTTAGATTATTTTAACCCTTCATAAACCTTTGCACTCTTTGAGATAAAACAGGATCCTTGTCTTCATGTTATAATCATAACAGTGTGTGCTTGGTGTTGACAGCAGAAAGATTGAGCATAGGTCCYGCAGTCTGGGGAGAGGTGATGAAACTTCTCCATTACCCATTGCTTGTAGCAGGAGAGCCAGGCAGGGTGACATTCCCTGAACACAGGAGAAGGAAGGGAATGAGCCATGAACAGAATGTGGAAAAAAATCAAGAACAAGCTGAAGAACTGGCTCTGCCTGCCCTTGTGTGAGGCCGGGATCATGCTGAGCTCAGGAGGGGAGCAGAGTGTGCTGCTCCTGGGCTCAGCCAGGAAACCTGGCACAGCCCACAGCCATGCCCTGGAGTGGCACAGCCATGGGGTGTGACACCAAGGGGGGCTTGGCCACCTGGCACCAGCCCTGGGCACCTTTGTTCCCTGGTGTCTGGGATGGCAGGGGCAAGTTTTGGTAGCAGGAGGGCTACAGTGGTGGCTTCTGGGGGGAGTTCCTGCACGTGGAAGCTGGAGCAGATCTGCTGGCAGGACCTGGGACCCCACTTAGGACCCACTGTGGGGCAGTTCCTAAAGAACTGCCCCCTTGGAAGGGACTCACATTGAGCAGCCCCTGAAGAACTGACTCCATGGAAGGGATTCACGTTGGAGCAGTTCCATGGAAGGGATTCACACTGGAGCAGTCCCCGAAGAACTGACCCCATGGAAGGGACTCACACTGGAGCAGTTCCTAAAGGACTGACCCTGTGGAAAGGACCAACACTGGAGCAGTTCCCGAAGAACTGCCCCCTTGGAAGGGACTCACATTGAGCAATTCCTAAAGAGCTGCCCCCATGGAAGAAACTTTGAGCAATTCTTAAGAACTGACCCTATGGAAGGGACTCACACTGGAGCAGTTCCTAAAGGACTGATCCCATGGAAAGGACCAACACTGGAGCAGGTCCTAAAGAAACTGCCCCCATGGAAGGGACTCACATTGAGCAGCTCCTGAAGAACTGACTCCATGGAAGGGATTCACGTTGGAGCAGTTCCATGGAAGGGATTCCCACTGGAGCAGTTCCTGAAGAACTGCCCCCATGGAAGGGACTCACATTGGGGCAATTCCTGAAGAACTGACCCTGTGGAAAGGACCAACGCTGGAGCAGCCTCTTCCGAAAGGACTGACCCCATGAAAGAGATCCAGATTGGAACAGCTCATGCAGAATGGTAGCCCAAGGGAAGGACTTGGAGGGGCTGTCTCCTGTGGAGAGAAGCCCAGGCTGGAGCCGTGGATGAGTGTGGAGACAGCCCCTGAAGAGGAAGGAGCRGCAGAAACATCAAAGCACTGACCASAGCCCCCATTCCCTGTTACCCTGCACCATGAGTGGAGGAGGGAGAGAAAACTGGGAGTGAAGTTAAGCCCAAGAAGTGGGAGGTGTGGGGGGGGGGGGAGGCATTTTTAGACATAGTTTTTGTTTCTCATTATCCTTCTCCAGTGTGATTGGTGATAAATTGACTGATTTCCCCAAGATGAGCCTGTTTAGCCCATGACAGTTACTGTGARGGATCTCTCCCTGTCCTTATCTTACCCTATGAGACTTCTGTTGTGTTTTCCCTGCCCTGCCCAGCTGAGGAGAGCAGTRGCTGAGCAGGTTTGGTGGGCACCCAGCATCCCACCAGTGCCAACCCACATCACCTGGGAAGTTCCTCAGTTCCCTGACTAATTGGATGAAAGGAGAGCCACTAAAAGTCCCCCAGTGGGAGCCAGTGCAGRATGGGCCAAAGCAGCTCCATGGCACAGTCACACCCCTTTGTCTCCCAGCAGACTTTGGAGCTGTCTCTGCATTCCCAGTGCCAGGTTCTTGCAGGCCTGCCATGCCTGAGCCCTAAGGCTTTGAATGGAATTTCCATTTTTAATTCTTTCCCTACATATGCTAGGCTTGCTCTCGCAGTGTACAGGAGTGAATCCTGGCCCGCAGAGGGAAAACAAGAATAATTTGCAGACAGAATCAGAGGACAGAAAAGCCAGCAAATAGAATAAACCTGACAGGTAGGACAGGCAAACCCACAAGCACCTGTGGTAACCAGATATTGCCGTGGCCAAAACCATCAGGGATGGGTGGAAACACACTGCCAGTTATTTGGGTGATGGTGAACCTCCCCACTGCCAATTTGTAATATCATCTGTTTCATAATAAGACCTCCTCAGAGGCCTCTGCACAACTGTGTGCGAGGTAACTGTTGCATGCTATTCCCTAAATAATTATGTTCTCTAAATATTCACTAAATACTGCCTTTCTTTGCTTTAAATCACCACCCCAGGACTCTTTCTCCTCCTGGCTATGCCAACATGCATCCCGAGGTATCACCACCCCAGCCAGTTTATTTTTAACCTCCTAAGTTTAATAATTTTCTGAAGTGAGCTGCAGGGTGGTTTGTGAGTACTGAAGGCAGGAGCATGTGATTTGTGTGCTGAGCCTCAGTGTCTTGGCTTTCCAGAGGAAAGCACAGCTTGCTGATGAAGTTTGTGGTTTTCCTGTTTGTTGTCTGAAAAAAGGAAAAAAAAAAAGCGTGTGGAGGTGGGGTGCCAGTGGGCAGAGTGGTGTCAAAAAGGRAAAAAAATTAAAGACCCAAAGATTTCTTTCTAAAGAATTAAGATGCTCAAGCCCTATTTGCTTGAGGGGTTGAAGGGGCTGCAGTGTCCTAAATGGAAGAGAATCAGAGATGCTGCTCTTTGAAGCATAGTCTCATAGTTTAAACAGCATTTGACCCAAGTGCAATGGTCATGGATGCTGCAAATGTGGCTGCAGCTGCTAGAAACTGAAGGGTTTTGGTCTGCCCCAAAGTGAAGCCAAAGAGCCTTTGCACGTAAAAGAATGCTTAAAGCTCTCCAGCAGCTTCTGCCCAGCCAAACAGGCAGTTTCTGTAAAAGGATCAAGAGCTTCCTGCCAGCCTCCCTCCCTCTGTTTTCTTTTATTATACACTTTTGCCACATTAAGTGATTTTAAGACCAAAGGGCTTGCTTTCCTGGTAAAAGAGGGTTGTGAAACAGGAGGGATGTCGAATCTGTGACTTTCCGGGGTGTAGGATGTGTAAGGCTTGGTTGAGGTTTGGTAACAGGGTGGATATTCCCTCCTGTGAACAGACTCACCCAAACTGGTCCTTATTTACTGAACTCTAAAAAAATGTAATCATTAACATGTTTCTGATTTTATTCCTGGTGTAAATTAAACACAACAGTTCAAAAACGCTACTGTGAGCACATTTAAARAATCAGCAAACAGCAGTGGCATCAATATTTCATGGACAACTTGAAATTTTGCTCCTATACTCTGACAGCTTCCAAACCAGCTTCCTGCCACTGTTTTTGCCAGGGAGACTCACTGGTCCACAAAAAGGAAGAGTAAAAGGGCTCCAAGTTTATCAGAAAATAAAGACAAATTCCTGCTTTTGCCAGGGAGACTCACTGTCCACAAAAGGGAAGAGTAAAAGGGCTCCAAGTTTATCAGAAAATAAAGATCCCTCAGCTGATAGAGGAAATAAATTCCTTTAATGTTAATTTTGATGTTACATCCCAAGCCTACAACCAGGTGGATTCCTGCACTCAGCTCTGTCTGTGCATTCAGTTTCATGTTTGTACAAAGGATGCATTCCATAAAAGTTTTGTTTGCAATTGCCCAGTATTGATTTCCATTGCAATGATTTCAAAGCCCTGACTGTGTTAAACAAAAATACTTCTTTCATGGGGTCATGACTGAGAAGCCAACACTGTCATATTACCACTATAACCATGCATCAAATCTTTGTTTGGATMAAGTAATTTATTTTTTGAATTTATGGCTGAATTTATATTGCTATTAACTAATAGATATCAATAGTTAAAGAGATTTTATAGTGTTCTGAYGTTCAGTATGTGATTCAGGTTTAAAAGGCTCTGGAAAATGGATGAACTATCTGAGCTGAACAACTTTCCAGTTGTAAAAATGCTTCTCGAGGTACAGAGGACTCAGATCTAATACTTAGTCTTGCTTGTTTAAGCACATGCTCAAATGTGGAAGGGTTTTTCATCTTTTAACCCTGTCAGAACAATGCAGCCTCCTCAGAGCCAATGCTAAATGCAAAAAATGACAGACATATCTTATTAGGGATGATAATTTAAGTAATACTCATTTTTAATGCTTCRCTTAAGTAATACTATTTTATGTCTTCAAATATATACAGAACTCTTCCCTTTCCATTGTTGATTTATCTCCCAGCTTGCACAGCACAGATTCTTATAAAAATAAGATTTTGAGATGATTTAAGTCCCCAACATGCTGTAGGAGCTCTATTATATATCCCCCAAACAYGGTGTGATGGATCCTATTTTCATGCTATGCTTCCTCCTTCACAAGCACAATTTCCATTTGCCAGATAGCAACTCAGATAAAAGCTCTAAAACAAAACTAAACTTACACACAGAACTCTTGGAAAAGGATAATTAATCTTATTAAATACTCAGGAACCTGGAGAATAATCTGTGAGTGATACAAATAATAGAAAATTTCCTAAATAACTTTTGCTCCTGGTAAGCTTCCAAGCAAGTAATTCACAAAATATGACTTTCTTCATTGGAGAGGTTATAAAAATTTGTTTGTTGGAGGTAGGGAAGGAAATGTAATTAAAGGCTAAATTCAGGCTCACATTTCATTTTAACTAAAAGAGTATGTGTGATTTGGATATAAGTCACCTAGGCACTTCCTTTTTTTTTTTGTTAGATTTTTTTAAAGCAGTGCACATTGTCAGCAAATGAGATTATCCAATAGCAGAAGTACATCTGGCTGAGCTGGCTGTGCCAGGTAACCTTAAATAGAAACTCTGCTGCACTTCACTCTGTTGCAACACTGGGCTTTGCTGGTAATACTTATCAAAAGTTCCCCTTTGTAGCATTTCTATAAAAAATAAAAAGGGAAGAGGTGAAATGAAAACATAAAACTTGTTGGGGTTTTCTGTATTTATAAAAAAGAAAAAAAATCCCTCTGCAGTTGGAAATGCTTACAAAGGCATATATAAAATCCAGCAACTCCAGTTATTTTTAACTGCATATGGTCTGCATAAAATGAATCTATAGATCAGGGAAGCAATAATGAAGGCAAGTTAAAGCCCTTAACAACTTAAGTATTTTTGCTGGGTCTTGAATTTACAATGTCTTCAGGTGATGTTCCAACATCCAAAGGACAAACAAAACAAATTTCCCCATCATTGGTCTTAAAAGAAAATATTCATTTGTCCCCTTGGCAATTATTTTAATTATAAGAGTGAGATCCTCATCTCAGATACATTGCACACATGACCTTCCATCAGTTGTGACTTTTACTCTCACAGAAGTTGGTTTTCTGTGAGACATATTGTGGGGATTTGCACTGTCTGCTACGTTTTAGATCAAAATCAAGTTCTGGATCCTCAGTTCCTCACAAGTCATTTTTAAACTGAGACAAGGCTTTTGTTTCTAGGGCTGAGCACTCAACTTAAAAAACTCATCTCTCCCCAAAGGGAAACGCTATATGAAAATAAATTAAAACCCAAATGTTGCTGGTCAGCTATTCTGAATATATAAATAGGCAGTTTCATGTGGAGAGAAGTGACCTGAAACTTTGGGTTTAATCTTTGACAAGTCTTGGAAATGCCCTTCTTTTTGTCCTTTCTCAAGTAAATTTTAGCTTYGTTCTGTCTTCATTATACCAGCAAAGTTATGCATGAAACAAGCTACTGTACAATATGAATAAAAATGGCAGAATCTCACCCAAAGTGAATTACCACAGGGGAAATAGGACTTGGAAAAGACTGCACCAAGAAAGCATGTTTGAACAGATGTGCCATTACATGCCCATAATTCATTTGCAAACTAAACCATTTCTCCACACTTTTAAAGTCAATTGTGCATTTTGAACTGTTATATCAACAATACATTTGAATTTTCAACTTGAAACAAATGCACAAGTGTCAGAGAGAGCCACCTATGCAGCAATCTCCTTTTGCAAGAYTCCCTTTGGAATATAGAATTCATACTCTTTGAACACAGAATTCTTTTTTTTTTGGATTTAATGTTGTGAGGTTAAATCCTCCAAACAGTTCTGTGTTGATGCATCCTGGATTTTTTTAACCTTATATACTTTAACTTAAAGCTTGCTGGGAACTGTGCAAACTCAAACTCTGGATCTTTACTATTTTTTCCAGTTATTTCCCCTCTGAATATTCCCTATTCTCTGATCCCTAAGTGAAAAACTAAAAATATGTTTCTACAGAAATATTAGTGATAACAACCTTGGCTTGTGCTTTGGCCTATCACATCCCAGGGGTGTGGGAGAGCTCCAGTG
The DNA here is from genome assembly GCA_014549065.1 of Cardinalis cardinalis. NCBI lineage: Eukaryota > Metazoa > Chordata > Aves > Passeriformes > Cardinalidae > Cardinalis > Cardinalis cardinalis. The sequence continues at coordinate 283,156 of JACDOX010000438.1, read as the reverse complement.
AATGTGAGCTGAAGGGCAGATGTGCTTTCTGAAAGAGCTCAGGAAAAGTTTTCCTGRAGCCACACAGAAACAGCCAAGGCGCCCTCAGTGCTGCAACCCACCCTCAAAGCACAGAAAACTGATGAGACTCTGGTCAGCTAAAAGCTTATAAATTGATGTGTGGTGCAGCTTCTTTTCGGTGCTTAAACGGGTGCCTTTGTGGGGTATGGYGGTGGGAAGGTAAGTGCACAAATCCCTGAGGATCCAGGAGGGACTGTACTCTGGGAATTGAGCTGTGCACAGAAAGTTCCAGGGGTGGAGGCTCAGAGAAATCATGGAATCATGGAATTGTTCAGGTTGGAAAAACTCTCTAAGATCATCAACTCCAACCATTCCCCAGCACTGAAAATGCCACCACTGCCCCATGTCCCCAAGTACCACATCCACGTGGCTTTTAAATCCCTCCAGGGACGGGGAATCCAGCACTGCTCTGGGCAGCTGTGATCCCACAGCCTGGAATTTGATGTAGCGCAGACTCAGAGCTGAATTTGGTTTTCATCTGGAAATAGGAAACATGGATAAACACCCACAAATTATTCCTGCCTTAACAGAGAGAGTTCAGACTTTTCCATGGGTGACAGTGACTGACAACAACTCTGTAACACATGAGTCAGAGAAGAAAAAAAATTGACCACAGAAACTGGCATTCAGCTATTTTTATATGAAAGAAAGGCACTGCACCCCTACTGGCTGTGCAGAGGAGGAGTAGGAAGGATCTCAGCCCCCAGTGTCTGGTCCAAAGGACTCCCACCCAGTTAACTGGGGGCATTTCAGGTTTGTGTACCTCAGAGGGGGCTCTGAGTCACCCCGGTGCTGCATCTGTATCTGATCCCCTCCTGCACACAGGGGATCAYGAAATCAGAGCCATCAGGTAGGATAACGAGGGGGAGGAAGGAGCTGAGTCACAGCAGAGCTGATAAAACCCACCAGCTGCTGGATCTGGGGGAAACACAGCCAGATAAGGGGAAGGAATCTGAACTCGTTCCCTTCCCACCTCCCATAAGCCCCCAGAGACCCTCTGGTCTAACACAGGAGCCAGAAAAAGGACAAGAACTGAAACCCTGATGGTCCCTGGGCTCCCTGGAGGGTCTTCTGGGGGGACTTCAGCTCATCAACCTCTTTGTTCCACAGGAGCTTCCRAGAGCAGCAATCTGCACAAGGAGCTGTGGTGACAACCTCGGGGACCCAGGAAACATTCCCAGGTGTCCCCCATATCCCAGATACACCCCAGGTATCCCTAAAATGTAACACCACACCTGACCACCCTTCAAGCAATCCAGTCCCGTGGGCAGAGCTTCAGGCAATCAAACCCAGCTTCTGGKGGTTTTCTACTTCCAGAGGTGAGCAGGGTGATACACCCAACCTGTGTGACCTCACCAATCAATGTGGGGATTTTCAGTCTCCAGACAGATTGTTCTTCCCCCYTGAGTTATCTACTAACCTTCCTTGCCCTCTTTCCACTACCCCTTGCCTATGAAAAACCACAAACACAGAAGTTCCTGGGTTTTCCCACCTTATTTACATTCAAAGACTGCATATTTTTTTTACAGTGAACAGGACCTACCATTCTTAAAGATTATTTTAAAATAAATATTCTTTTAAAAATCAAAAAATKACTCCCACAGAAATCCAGATGACTGCACAGATTTGTGACCCAGCTTTGTTAAACAACCAACTAACCAAAGACTTGAACCAGAATTGGAAAATATATTTTTCCTCTCTGAGTTCTGAAAAATCCTGGTTTGGGTGTTTTGCCATGGGTTTTGACTTTCAGATGCTTCTTGTCCACATGTGCAAGTGAAGTGCTGAGTCACAAGGAAGTTTTTCCAGTTGAGTTCTGTGCCTGTGTGAAGCTCACAGCTCTAAAATCATCACGGAAAACATCTGCATGTTTGGGTGCTTCTCTGAGCTCAGCTTGGCACTCAGGTTTTTGGAGGGGCTCCCAGGATAAAGTTCAGAATCATTTACATGATCTGACCCCACCTGCCCCAAGGTGCAGCTCCTGCCCCATTCCCAATACCAGGATCAGGACAGGGAGGTTCCCGAGTGGTGGCTGATCCCATTTCACAACCCTGAGCAAGGAGACAGATGAGTGTAAGCAAACCAAATCCTCCAACTCCAAATATCTTTGCTTCTCCTGTTTCTTTTTCCCCAAAATCTTATCATGTGAGTGCAGTGTAGTTTCTTGGTTCCATAAGAATAATAATGGCTCAGGATGCAGGAAAATGACTCACATGGAGCCAGTCCAGCTCCCCTAGCTGGTTCTAGTCAGGTCACCATGAATCAGATGACCCTTATCTTACTTTAAGACTGTGAATAAAAACCTCTCCCCTCTACACCTCGGCCAGTTTCTCTTACACTATGCAGAGTACCTCCCTCCCCTCTCACATTTCCGAGCTCTTCAAGTCTGCCTATCACCTTCCCTGACAAAATTCCCCACGCATTCATCCCTCCTGAGTTAACCTCTGAGTAAATCCTCTCCTGTGCTCTGTAATTTCCCCTTCCTTATACCTTTTCCTCCTCTCTTTGTCCTGTCTGAATTTTGGCTCTCCTAGCTCAGGGCCAATGCTGCCATATGCTTTGCTTTCTCGTGTTGTTGCACATAACCTACATCCCACCCAAGCCAAAATTGSTTTAAAACCCTCGATGGATTTGTACCTTGGACCCTTGAGAGATTTCAGCTGTATCTGAAACCAAAGCAGAAAGTAGATCCTTTCTTAATTTTTTTTATATCACGTTTATAATGTAAACCACAGCAACACTTTCCAAACCAGGAATGCTAAACTGCTCTTGCTTCCCTGACTAGACAGTTCATAAAGGTTTGGGTTCAAAACTGCAGTTTTTCTTCACTTTTCCCTGTAATAAAAAGAACAGATCAAATAGTAAATCCCATGTTAGTGACCTTTCTATTCCCTTGATAGTGCCTTTGTGGAGGCCCTGGCCTATATTATGATGAAAGCAGTAACTGAAAAACAAGACATGAAAGGAAAAATAATATTTTGTATTGTTATGTGAAAGAGAAGCCATTACAGGTCTGGCTGCAGAGCAAGAACCAACCCAGCTTAGCTTGAAAAAGATGTTCTCGTAACAGGGGAATAGTTTTTGTTTCACATTTCTGCCTTTTTTTTTCTCAGAGACTGAGCAAAACAAGGAGCCTGCAGAAGAACAATTAACCTGCGTTCCACTTGAGCAAATGAAGATTAAGAAACAAAGTGGCAAAAAAGCATTGGTGAACTCCAGAAAGGATTACAAAAGCTTAGGGACGATCAGCCTGAACATTCAACCGTCCCCCAACAGCCGCAAACTCAGAAAGTCCCTAAAACACAAATTAGCCAAAGCCAGGAAGGCATACCAGGCCTATTCTTACACAGCTTCCCAAATTGGCCACTGCTGGAGACAGCCTGCTGGGCTAGAGGGAATTTTGGTTTGGCCCAGAGCAGCCTTTCTTACATTAACATTGAGGGTCACTGGCTAATCTTTAATAAGAGCCGCCTGGCAACAGCAGGGTTAAACCCACACAGAGCCCCCCACTCCAGAGCTGTAACCTCTGCCCTGCACCCTCTGCCACAGTTCTGCAAATCTGCCTCAAAAAGTGATTGCTGCAACACACCCCTGAGGGAAAGGAGGTGAAAGGAGGGTCACACCTTGCCRTAATGAAGGTTGGGAAAGGCCTCCGAGACTGTGTGGCCTGATTGCACCTGAGGGAGCCAGCAAGAAAGAGGGAGAGGGACACTTCAGAAGGGCCTGGAGTGGCAGGACAAGGGGGAATGGCTTCRTCSTGCCAGAGAGCAGGGTTTTGTTAAAGACAGGGGGAATTCCTTCCCTGTGAGGGTGGGSAGGCCCTGGCASAGGGTGCCCAGAGAAGCTGTGGCGGTCCCTGGATCCCTRGAATTCTCCAAGGCCAGGSTGGACAGGGCTTGGAGCAACCCAGGATAGTCAAGGCTGTCCCTGCCATGGCAAGAAGRTGGAATGWGATGGACTTCAAGGTTCTTTCCARCCCAAACCATTCTATGGTTTTATGACCATTGAGTCAAACCCAGTCTCCCCTCCTTGCATTGTAGCTTTTAGGGTTCAAACAGGGCCGAGCTTGGCAAAACTTGGCCAGAGCATGGTCATTCCAAATTGAAATGGTTCCCAGCTCACTGTTCTCACTGCCAAGGCTGTTTTCTGAATCCAGCACCCTTGGTGTTCCCCTCTCTCTGCTCTGGAGGCATCTTTGTTTGGAGCCGGCCCACAATGCTGGTGCACACAAAAGCACTCGAGCAGAGACCGAGTGCTCAGCTGCCTTCCTGTAGTTACCATCCATCCCTCTACCTGTGGGTAGGGATGGGAATSAACCAGCTCCCCACCCTTTTTCTCTGCAGAACCTCCAATTTTCTGCTGCTCCAAATTGCGGGTAGCAGCCGATGGAGTTGCAGCTACACCAGTGTGAAACTGCGGTTGCATCACCACCAGCTTGTAGACACTGTTACAAAACTGAGGCAAGACGAGGCTCTGGGAGGTTCATAAATGTTTCAACATAACCTGAAGAGAGTTACGAGGAAGCTGGGTCTAAATCTGGAGATTTCTGGATTTGACTACGTACAGCTTGAAAGTCAGTCTTGTCAAGCCTGAGCATAGAAAAACCTTGTCAGCCTTTAGTTGATATGCACTGGAGGTTTTGTATTGAAGACGCTCGCTGTATTTTTAGGTTCATTCAGTTAGAATCAAAAGACAGCTTAGGGGAGACAAGACTGCATATACAGAGTACAAAAACAGTGCAAAAAAAAAGGGAAAAAAAAAAGAAAAAGGAATAAAATATACTCGCACGAAGCCCCTGTGAGCACAAACTGCAAGCTATGGTTTGCTGAGTTTAAATCCAACTGTAGCTACTAGTTATCTGCTGTTCTGATAAATATTCATGTATCATATGTTCATATCTGACTGCAGGAAAAGAAAAAGGATTCAGAGAGCTTTGTCTGCCCTGTGAGCTTTTTATCTGTGCTTTAGTAACCTTCTTATACGTTAGTAAATAAGAAYGTTTCTCTGCTCAGACTTTAACACTTTTATTATCCTTGCAGATTCAGCAAACCTTTGTTCTAAAATGCTTTGTGCCCATTAGGGCTTTTGATTATAGATTACACCACCATTTGATTTTTTTTTCCCTCTCTCTCATGGGCAACATATTCTTCTTTCATTGAGCAATATTCAGAAACTTGGAAATCTAACCTGTGTTTTAGTCTCAGGACAGGCACATTCTTATGGTAAAAACCTCCCCAATTGAACTTGGGATGCATTCAACTCTTGTATGGTTGATACTTGGCCAGGTTAATTATGCAATCACCCCAAGTAGAAGAGGACAGCAGGATACACGAGCATTTTTCAAAGACTTGTTTTCAGCACAGAGACAGTTTTCTGGAATCAAATAAAGAAAATGGGGACTGTCTGTGATTTACAGCAAACTGGCGCGCTGGAAATGCAAGGATTTAAAAGATCAACAGGGCCAAATTTGCAGTCATTGAGGGAATGATTACAGCATGTGGCTACACATGCAAGTTTAATCAAGCTACCTTGGGTACCAGCAGCAGAGGGGCTGTGGCAGCAGCACCTTCAGCCTGYTGGGGACCCTGGGGGACTTCTCAGGAGCTGGCCTGACCCCAAATCTGTGCTGGTGGGGCTCCACAGACTTTGGCACACCTGGAACYTGGTGGGATTTGCACGTCCTGCAGTGTGGAGAGGAGATCAGGCTTCCTCCAGCCACGCCACTATGGGACACGTGGGGACAATGGGGGTCCTGCCTCAGCACCCCGTGTGTGCCACAACCCACTGCAAACAGGGGAGCAGCCCTCAGCATCTGAAAATCACAAACCAGGATCCAGCAAGTCAGACTGGCTTTAAAACCCAAAAATTGTCTTGGGTTTCATTGTTCGGCTCTAACGGGGTTTGTGATTTTTAAGCTTTTTCTTAGGAAACACATGGGCTGGAAAAACTTTATAAAGGGCTGCACRTTCAGATTAACAACCTTACTGCAGCCACTGGGGCTTTAGGGACAATAGCAAATATCACAAGATTTGTGCTAAAATTGCAGAAGTTGCCAATGCTTTGAAAAAAAAAGTCCTAATTTGGCTTAAAAAGTGAACTATTTATTAGCTAAATCCTATACTGTCAAGCTTGCTGGTGATCCTGGATGCCTCTAAACAAACTAAAACCACCTCCAGAAAGACCTGATTTCTCAGAGGGTGTGTGCTCAGTTATAACAATTTAGACCAAAACAATTATGAAAAGAATGCAATGATCCTGACTTAACATTAGCCAAAAGGCTTGGATTTTTTTTTTTATGAACTCCATAATGTCTTCAGAGATCATCACAAGGAAAAAAAAAACAAAACACTGAAACAACCGAGAAACCCACGGTAGGAATGAGGAGTAAAATACAGAAAAATCAATTTGTATTTTAACATTTCCCATGGCCCTTGTACATGCAAAGCTCCATTCCTCCACCGTCTCTGCTGGTCAGAAGATAAAGCCATCCTTGTCATCTTCTGCTAATACTAAGAAAGGCAGCAAGAAATGAAAAATCAAGTCCCTGTCATATTCCATCGAGCACGCTGGCTAGATACGGATGTCTCGCCCCCATTTACAATCTGAACCAAAAGATTTGAAGCCAAGAAAGCAGCTGGCACAATAAAAACAGTAAAAGCTCTAGCTGGCACCTCATGCTGACAATGACTAGCCAAATCTCCATGGGGAAAAATGCCAATATAGATTTCTGTGACAAAAACAACAAAATAGATTTTTGTCAATGTACATAGATTTGACAGGAAGTCAGACAAATCTATCAATAATGAGTGACATATATCTGCAATATTCCCAAACAAAATGGTACATTTGAAGACAAACTGAGAAAATAACTAATCGTGTTACGCGTGACACAGATTCATCTGGACTTTTTGATCACAACATTGTAATTCATTAATGCAGGTTAATTCCCAGTTTTCCTGGGAAGAACTGACCAGATACACAGACATATTTCTAAGTGCTTTCTCAAACATCCTTCAAAACACTAATGTGTCAGAGAGGGACAAATTAGTTCTGAGGATCCTGCAGCTCAAAATCAAGCCTTTACGAGATGGAAACCTGAATTTCCTACTCTGGAACAAACTTTCAAACCATTATCTTTAGTTCCACACTTGGAAATGATACACAATATTAAAAGTGCATGATGGAGAGTTGTCATATAGGATTTTTCCTGAGAGATAGCACCTTGAACTATGCGAACAAATGTATTGCCACTGTTCTTCTGTCACCAAAAAAAGCTTGCAAGGAATTACTGTTTCACTGCCAGGTGCTTTCTGTGCTGCATCCACATGGAGATCATGAGCACCAAGTCTCCAAGCTCTTGGGAAGACCTTAGTCCTGTTAAAACTTCGGCTAAGGAAGGGGGGAAATGACTATTTAGGAAACCCCATAGTTGAAAAACTGAATTTAACAACATTTGTGTATTCCAAGCCTCTTATCACACACAGCACCTTGGTGAGTACATGGGGATKAATTATTTATCCAAGACCTCCAGGTACACACAAGTTCTACCCAACCTTTGGGACAGGTTCTGACAGAGCTGAGAAGAGGCAATTGGGTTCAGAAGCCACAGGGAATTGCCTAAAGTATGTGTCTAGCAAGACAGCTCTGCAAACAGATGGCAAGACCCAGATAGAAAATGCTTTTTAAGTGAAAAGTCAGAAACTCATGAAAAAAATGTCTTGCTCATAACAAATTCTATAGAGCCTTCAGAAACATCTGAAGTAGTTGTTATACATAAATGGAGGCGATGAGCCAAAGGCAGCTTGACTCAGGGGGAAGTGTCTCCAACACAGTGCTCTGATTCACCAGGAGGTGTGCACTGCCCTGGATTCCAGCAGAAATTGTAACAATGGGAAAGCTGTGAGAGCCACTCTGTCTCCATCCAAACCCTGGAGATGTGGGAAGTCCCTTTTCAGGGAAAGGTTACTGACTGATGGAGAGGAGCACAGCCCCTGCCATCCCTGTTATCCCAGAAACTCCCAGGTCAACAACTCAGCCATGGACAGACAACCTCTGAGAGCCTCTCTGATATCTGCAGCTCTTCTGCAATAATTTACTAATACTGAACATTCCTTTTATACTCATGTGTGAGGAATTGTGAAAGAATTTTGAATAAGTTAGAGACGGGGCCTCTGAGTTTTTTAGATGATGTGATTCATTTTTCTTATCTTTACATAGGCAGGAAGGGTGAGTTGGGCTCACATCTTCACTGCATGGCTCAGAAGTTCTGCAAGACCTCTAATTACAAGACCTTTTAGGGATTTATTGACCAATAAAKCACTGCCAACAAGAATAATTATGTTTTTGACCCAATCCTTAAATATTTTGTCTTATGGAYTCATGCTACAGTGTAAGATTTCTTAGCCAATTGTGTTATGACACACAAGCCTACTGTACTGCAYTCTAAACTTCTTCTTTACCTTTGTAACTACTTTTATTTTTTCTATATCCTAAACTCTTAAATGCTAAACTTTCCTCTTCTTAACGTGTCTYTGCTTTCAACTATAAATCCACATTCTCGCTTCTAGCACCTGAGTTTGGAAGCCTTTTCCAAGGTCTCAGATCAAATCCTGTKCTTTATTCCAAGTTTTGGCTTACAGGCTCAAAGTCCTGAGAATTCCCTGCATTTCAGATTCCAGCACTCATGATATTCACAATCTGAACCTATTTGGTAAATTTAAGGAGAGACCCTAAGTAATACAACCAGGATGTGACAGCACCACGCAGCAAAAATTCTGGGGGACATTAACATGCAATGGCTGAGCCCTTWCCGGCCAGTTCTGTGTTTTGATTTGAACAAGCAAAGGGCTTTTGAAGAGATTTCCCCGAGCCCCAAGGTTCAGGCTGGTGGATGGGGGCAGTGGTGGTTGCTGTGAGCAATGACCCCCAGACCAGCGCTGGATGGAGCCACAATTTTGCTTTGAAAGTGAACAGAGGCACAGCCAGACCTAGCCCATGATGGCATCTTCAAAATCTACACAGAATCTCTGCAAAAAAAAAAAAAAAAAAAAAAAAAAAAAAAAAAAAAAAAAAGTGGTCAAGACCATTCCTTTCTCTAGGAATATTACTCCCTTCATTCTTATTTTGAGTAGCCTTATCAGAAAAAAAACCAAAAGAACAAAAAGGAACCTGTAGTTTTGAATCCATTCAGTTTTGTAAGGTAATTTCCCCTTCAAAATGAAAAACGGAAAAGAAGTAGGTAATGCTTTAATTTGTTATTAGGAGTAATTACTGTCTGGCCTCGAGGGGTTACTCGCACATTGGTTTTAACAAGAAACCCATTTAACATATATTTATCTTTGTAAATTGTCCTGAATGATCAGCAACTACCTAATCATTTGCAAAAAGCTGTTTAAAACACCCTTACCCTGATAAAAGGAAACCTATGAGACCAAAGAAGCTGAAGTGGTGGTTTAAACCATGATAGACATYTGCAAGGAGGCAAGAAATGGGTGTTTTCATATGTTTGCTTTGAATCTTTTCCTTTGCTGATGAACACATCAGGACAGACCCACTGTTTCCCTCCCATGCTTGGGAAGGGCAAGATCCAGCATCTGGTGAGTCCTGAATCCTTGGGGAGAGCAAGGTCCAAGTGCCAAACCAGCCAGGCAAAGCACCAACCACTGGTGTGAACGTCGACAGAAATCCTCAGACCTTATTTGAGGCTCAGGAACGCTCAGGATGAGCAAAAACATGAAGAAAATTCCAATACCTGAAGAGTGAAGGGACTTACTCCAGACTTTTTTGTACTCCAAGCAATTGCAACTTGCATTTCTTATTTATTGAAGGCCCTGTGACGTGGTTGGAAATAAAAACAGACTAAAGCTGGACCTCACAGCTTTGCTTTGACACATGAGAACAGACGTGCATGTCACATCATTCCTCTGCTCATGTGAGCAGACAGGGGATGGGAAAACACAATAATTTTCCTCTCTAGGGACTGCATAGCTCAGGGGATCGGTAATAGGACACAAGTCTTTCAGCCCTAAATCAATTACTCAGAATTGACTCAGGTTGTTAGTAACTGAGTTTGTTTGTTTGGCTGCACAAAATACACAAAAATTAAACACATAAAATATTTTCACTCTCACAGTGAATGTTCGGTTTGGCTCAGTGCAGAGCACAGAGGTGGAGGGACACCTTCCCACCTCTTCCTACTTTCAGTGTCTAATGAAACCAAAATCAGGAACCAAATGTGGAAATGATCCTTAGAGTTTTCATAGAGCTAAGAATTCTCTCACACTCTGGACAAGACACTCTCACAAGTTTCCTTACAACACCTCTAAAGTAAAACAAGCTCACCCACATTCTACAAAAACCCTCAGATGAGCAGATTTAGGGGGTAGTTTCAAGAAAATTTTAACAAATCTGCTGCCAGGGCTCTTTGTTAATTAGGAAACAGTGGGKTTTTTTTTCTGTAGAAAAAGTAAATATCATGTTACACAAGCATAACTTTCCCTCTCAAGAGATTCCATAACTCCATAGTAATGCACATAAGCTTTATAATGAGCCAATAAATACCCAAGTGCAGGTAGTATTCAAAGCTTATCCAACAATAATCACCAGCTCCATGATGCTGAGCTGACCATGGATACAGAACAGGAGGATGAAAGGGGAAAATACTTGAAGGGAAAATTCCCATGAGAGTTACCAACAAATACCAGGCATTTCTTTATACATTATTTTTTTTCTCCTTACAGACCCAGAGAATGACCAGGAAGCATAAAGGCATGTGAAAATGTGTAAAACAAACACAGAAAGTTTGCAAAACTTTCAGAAACCTCAGAAAAGTTTATGTTTGGTTTGAGGAATGCAGAAAAAAAAGAAAATAAAGGAACAAAAGAAAGAACAGTTCTGGTTTTTGTTTTATCTCAAGTGTTTCAACCACCCTGATTAATCCACAGGAGTTTGCTCTGTGTGGACATTTGGTAGACAAGAGTTTTCATCCCAAGAGTGGATCACAATCAAAAAATAACAGACAAAATAACAAACGGAAAAAAATAACAAGCAGAAAGTATCAACAGAAAAAAAAATTCATGTTTGTTCACAAACAAAAAATAACAAACAAAAAATAACAAAACATCAAGAAAAAAAATAAACAAGAGCCACCTAATAACAAAAACCCCCCTCAGAATGACAATATTTTATGCACATAAGTCACACAGAACTGAAAATTGTGACCCTGTGGATTTATTCCATGCTCGAGACCCCTGGTTTTCCATAAGATGATGATTATTTAGGAGTTTGGTGTGCAGTGGGGCAGTGTGAAGAGCAGCAGTGGAGTCTGGAGCAGGGCTCAGGGGATGAGGGAGCAAAGCTGATGTTCTGCCTTGGCATGGGAGAGCAGACACCTGAAATCCAGAYCAACCCCCAGAGCCTGCTCCATCACAGAATTATTAAATTCTGCCCACCAGAATGCAGACAGGAACCTGTTAAATATCTGTATTGCTCACAAAACYGCATAAGGAACCATGAACAATAAATATATATTTAGCTGAACAGATAAAAAGGCCTTTTCTGCAGAAAGTCCAGACAGTTTCCAATTTTTTAAACAGAGTCAGAGATGCACAGGCACATGCAGACAACAACAGCAGACTTTTTAGATAAAATAGATTTAATACTTGTAAAATCTGTGTCTTGCTTCCCTGTTTTGCAGGGCAGGTCTGCACAACCAGGGCAATGCCAGGTCTGAATTAGCTCAGCAGCAAAACTGAGAAAATTTGGGGGAAAGTTGGTCTTAGGGGAAAGTTGGTGTCTGGGACCCAAAATCAGGCGATGAAACCTGAGTTTGGAGTGGCATCCCAGGTAAATGGATCCAGGTGAGACCTCCAGGCAGGGATGGAGGTGAAAGATGTTGGGCAGCAGGGACAGTAAGGGAATTTATTAACAGGAATTACAAGAACTGGTCATAGTTTTAACAGCCATTTCCATCCAACTCAAGCTTTTCCACAGCCTTTCAAAGTGCTGCTTTAARGGCTCAGCAGTGGTGCAGRSACCCCCAAAAMCCCTTTAGAGATTAACACAGCTGGYGAGTTYGCAGCACACCCAGGTTAACTCTTGTATTCCTCAAGAATCAAAGAGAAGCTTGCAAAAATATGGGGGGTGTGTTGGAAATAGCAAGAACCTTAGTTTTGGGGAGCTGCTAAAATGGGAAGTCTTGTAATTGCCATAGTCAGGATTATCTCTACGGCAGGGGCTGGGCAGGTTCTGAGCAGTCCAGAGCTCCAGGGGAGTTTGCCCAACACTTTCAGGCACAGAGCTGGGTTCTTGGGGYGCCTGTGCAGGGCCAGGAGCTGGACTTGGAAGATCCCTGTGGGTCCCTTTTGAYGCAGGACATCCCCTAACTCTGATTTCCCTGCTGAGGACCAACCTCATAAGCTGCCAGCCACAATTCCAGGTCCATCCCAGGGCTGCACCCAGCCCCTAAACCAGCTCCTGCCCAGCTGCAGTCACATGCGGCAATTATTTCACAGCAGTTCTGGTCGGGCTTGCTCTCACACCACAAGAATGACATTCCAAGCTTTTATTTATTTCTTTATTTGCCAGACCCTTAACGCTCTCCCTCTGCAGCTTTTTGGCACGTGGATTTATGGCACTGTCCAAAAGTCTAATGCTTTTCTTTGAATATACTTGTGGACGTTTCTGATCTCACTTTAATTGGGCATGCTTTAGGCTCACATAAAATATTAACATCTCAGCCAATGAAAGTCAGTGCCCAAAGCTCAGATGGTTCTGAAATTAGTATAACCTTGTTTCTTGCTCACAGAAGCCACAAAAGATCAATTCCAGAATACTTTTTTTCCCAATATCTGATAGCTCATTTTATCTGAGCAAAACATGCCTGCTTCATGACCTTCTGGACATGCTGTGATGCACATCTATTTATTGTTTGTGGAGTTGAAATAAGGACAGAGTGAAGCTTTTGATGCAAAGATTATTTGGGGAGAGTTTGATTATTCCTTCAGCTGACTTATTCTTAGGCGCTCACACCTAACGATTTTTCCATCTCAGAAATCAACAAGTCTATTATTATTTTAAAAGTTAAATAATGTTGATATAACTCTTGGTTTATTAGCTTGGCTTCCCTCAGAGCAAGAGCATTTAAACTCCAGCACTGTCTGTGAGTGCAGGAGAGAAGGCTGAGGKGAGCTGGGGCTGTTCAGAGAGGAGAGGAGCCTCAGCTGAGAGGGGACCCCATCCCTGCTTGTCCCTGTGCAGGGAGGGTCAGGAAGAGCCCAGGAAGCTCCTGAACCCAGGAATTTCCACCTGGACAGGAGGAAGGACGTCTCTGTGCAGTGACTGAGCCCKGAATTGTTCAGAGATTGTTCAGAGAGGGCGTGGAGCSTTCCTMRCTGGGGACATTCCAGAACCATCTGGACACCATCCTGCGCCATCCCACTGCTCTGGGATGGCCCTGCTGGAGCAGGGGGGTGGCACCACAGGATCCACTGAGGTCCCTTCCAGCCTGACCCCTCCTGGGATTCCCACTGCCCCCCCTCCAAATTTAGGAGCAGATTTAGGAACTCCCATCTAGAAACCTACAGCTTCCTAAACACTGACAAGTCCAGGATTAAAATTCAGCAGGATGACCAAGTGATGGCAGAGCTGCAGCAGGAGCATGGCCAGACCCCTGGGCAATGAGGATTGGCTCCAACTGGGATGGCTCCAACACGAGAACCAGGAGTAACCAATTGCATTGAGGGATGTCAAGACTGCACAAAGTTGTGCAATTAGTTTCTGCCTTAATCATACTAAATTTTTGCCTTTCTGCAAAGAAAAAAAAAAAATCAATGCATCATTTCTAAAGAGAAATGCTGAGGTACAACAAGCCAGACAAAAATATCAGTGCATCATTTCTAAAGAGAAATGCTGAGGTGCAATAAACCAGTTTATATTGATATCGGATGGGGTTTGGGGCTACCTGGTCTTGTGGGAGGTGTTGGGATGAGTCTTGAAAGAACCTTCCAACCAAAATAATTCTAAGGCTCTGTGATTGGTTCTCACTAAAATCAGTCATGCTTTTCTTAATTTCCAGCAGCACTGGGAGCAAATAGCCACTTGTAGATAATGTTGGTTTTTTTCCCATAACGTGCTCTGACTCAGAGCAGAATCCAACAACTCCCAGAGTCAGAGGTAGTTTTGCCACATGACAAACACCATCAATTCCTAGAGCAAGCACAACTGAAGGCAGAGCTTGAAAAGGTTGGGAAATGTATTTCCCTGGATTTCAGGAGAGGCTGGGAATTGTACTTCCCTGCATTTCAAAATCTCCCAAAGCAAGGATGCACAATGTGCTTAAAACCATCTCCATTCCTAACACTACCACCATGTGGGTCCTCTTTGCTAGCTGAGTAACAGAAATTAATTAACCTTTATATTTGCTTGAAATGCATTTCCTTACTTCCCCTYGGTTTTGATAGTTCTAGCTTTCAAAACAGAGACAGCCAAGTTCAGAAAACAAAGTATTCTAAGTAAAAACGCTTTCCTTTTTTTGTTTTGGGTTTTCTTTGGGGCTTTTGGGGGCATGGGGCAGTGATAATTTCTTTGTAGAGAACAGGAATTTTCCTAAAAAGAAAGAAGTGGCTGGGGAAAAAATAAAAAAGCTAATTTTTATCTGTAATAGGAATGAGAACTCAGTAATATTTTTATTGTTATTTTTAATTTCCTCCATCTGAATCCACTCAGGGAATAACATTCAAAACACGAGACCATTAATCATGTAAACTTCTGTTAACTCCTGACACCTCTCTTGTCCTCCCATACCACAAAACCCCCTCAAAATAAACAAGAAATTAAGTTCTGACCCCTCGAGAGGGACCTCCCAGAGTCCTCTGGAGGGTTTGCCATGGCTATTCATTTCACAGGGAAAGTTCTGGGATGCCTTCCTGATGGCTCCAGCCTGTAACCCTGAGACAGATAAGCTCAGAGCTGGGGAACCGAGTCCAAGTCAGGAATTTATGGGAAAGCATGTGGAGCAGATGGTGGAGGAATGAGAGAGGAAAGGAGACACAGCTGAGAGAGAGTGAGTGTTGAGACTGYGTCAGATGGGAGAAGGAGGGAAATTATGCTGATCTAGAAATGTGCAGTGGAACTCTTCACTATTGGATCAGTAAATAACCAGGGAAAGGCAACATTTTCCCTTCAGGTGTTCCAGGGCTTCCATCTCCACCAGGTGAGAAAAGCTCCACTGTTAATAATCCTTTTACTGATCCTGCAACCTTCCCATCAGTGCCTCCAAAACTCACATTTCAGGACAGGTTCAATCCAGCCCTCCCTGACTGGGACCTGCAACTCAGTTCTCCACCCACTGCTTACCACGGATAGTGAACTCCCACCAGGATGGTTTGAAAGTCACTTTTCAAAGAAATTTTCATTGCTTTTTTGTGCAGGAGAAAAAAAAAGTAGCACATCCTGTAAATTAGCTCCAAAAAATATACTTGTAATTCTAGTAATTTTTAATGATGGTTAGTGAAAAACAAGCTTCCCTCACTTCTCAATATACCTGCTGCTATTCTCCTTTGAATACTTCTGAAATTATTACTACCTGAAATTATTACGTGAAATTATAATAATATTATATTATTATAATACTTCTGAAATTATTATTTTAAGTATTTAAATAATAATAATAATAATTATTATTATTATTWGAATACTTTTGAAATTATTTGGATACTTCTGAAATTATTATTGGGTGTTAGGCAGAGATTTTATTTTCAGCATATGCAGTGCAACCTGAATTGAGAATGAATATATATATATATATATATAAATAATGTTTGAAAAGAGAAGAAATTAAAACAAATGAAAGGTTCTTATTACATGACTTCTAAAAAGCAATGTCTGCTTGTCCATTTTATATTGTCAGCTAATCCTAATTTCACTGGAAGAAATYCCCTTTTTAAACTGGAAATTGCATAGGAGGCCACACTGTGCAGCTGAAGAGGAGAGGAGAAGCCTTTCCACTTCAGCCCCAAACACACAGCCCCCAGCCAAGCCAATTCCCCCCACGGGCAGAAACCCCTGAGCTCCCACCATCAGGGATGCCCCAAAAGCACAGCTCGGATGCCAAGCTCCCTTCTCACACTTTCCACCCCCAGCCTGGTGCCAAGGAAGAGCCAAAGTCTTGCTGCAGGCAATAAAACGTTCCCACGGGCCAGGGACAGATTTCCACGCAGCATTCCAGCCTGGYAGATCCGAAGGGATCCCAGCCCTTGGTGATGCTGCTGTCTGTGCTATTCAACACAGGATCCAAGCAACAGAAGTGTCCCCATTTCCACCCACACGCTGTCCCACAGCACCAGGGCACAGGAAAACACCATCACCACGATCCCACAGGCTGAAATCTTGGGGGAAAAGCCAGGCTGGAGAGCTCCTTTGGSAAACTCAAGGAGCTTGAGAGTGTCAGAGAAATGTTCACAGCCTGCAGAGGTGTTTTCTGTCTGACAGCACCCAGGAATTCAGGTTGTGTCCCCACAGGGCTGCTCTGGGCTTTGTGGCTGGGTTGGGATGGTAACTGCAGGGCTTGAGGACACAGAGCAGCTTCACCTTTCCAAGAGCCATTTTTGGCACTGAAATTATTGCTTTTAGTCTGGTGCTGATCACCACGAGTATCCTGGGCTTGCCTTAGGGTTCCTTCCAGCCAGATGAAAGCAAACAGGCTTCCTGCTATCACTGCACCTCCAGCCAGAATAAAAGCATAAAAACCACCCCTAAAATTACAAATAAGCACATTCCACCTGTGACAGTGTAGTTGCTAAAGCCCTTTGGTTTCCAGGAATTTCCTTAAAATTCCTTCCAGCCAGGTGAAAACAAACAGGCTTCCTGCTATTACCACACCTCCAGCCAGAACAAAAACGTTTAAAAAGACCCCTAAATTTACAAATAAGCCCATTCCACCTGTGACACCGTAGTTGCTAAAGCCCCTTGGTGTCCAGGATTGCCTGAATCAGAAGGATTCCAACCCAAAAGAAGTGAGGAGTTCAAGCAGCACAGCTTGATCCCAGTCTGAGGGTTGGTGCTGACCACACATTGACACCCCATGCAGGCAGAGATTCCGGGATGGAAGCTGTCATGCACAAAGGCCAGACACCACATCATCCAGGACACCTGCCAGTTATTCCTCATGATCCAGCATGATTTTCTGGGAATATCAGGGAGTGCACCAGAATTGCAATTGYCATTTACCCTCCAGCCCCAATAAAGTAAAATAGTGTTTAAAAGGGACAGAGTAGTGACAAACCAAAGAAGCTCATACAAACAGCAGTCTGTTTTTAAATTCAAGTTTTAAACTTCTGAGGTCTCAACTCAGCAACATTAAGTAGAAATTTATTTTCTCTGGAGGCAAAATTCCCCTTGCTTTCTGCCCTGCCAGTGAAGCATTTCAATTTCAGAGCCCAAACAAGAGGCAGAACTTTTGGTTTTTTAAATAACAGGATCAGTATGGAAAAATAAGCGACCAAACACATCTCCCCTTCACAATCCCTTATAAATGTTAAAGAAAATTTCCACAGGAATAAAAAGTTCACTTGAATTTTTGACACAGTTTGCTCATGCCTTGTTTTTGGGAAATCCAGTTTGCCCATTCCTTATACAATTTTGGTTTCAGCCTGAGCACAGCTTCTTGCCCAGATGTGGTCACATCTGGGGCTGTGCCAGCCCATTCACGTGTGTAGTGTGAGAGGGAATGAGAAATGGTGGAGGAAAGGTGAGGGACAAGGTGAGTGTTTCTTCTGACTATGAGACAAAATCAAGTTATAAAAYGTTTTCCTTCAGGAAAAGCAATTCTGACATCTGTAAAAGTATCAATTCAGTTTGAAGAGTGAGAGCTACTCTTCAGACATGGGCTAGAAGACAATAATAGAAGGGAAGATCTTTGCCTTTTACTCCAAAAGAAAGATGCTGGAGTCTAGGATCCAGCCATGCTGAGGATACAGCACCAAASATAAGCATCACCCCCTAAAGGATGATGTCAACACAAAAACAAATGGAATAAGAATTATTTGCCATGGAGAAATCAGATTTAAAATAGACACAAGCCTGTGTACTAGAGAGTAAAAGGCTGGAGCACAGGGAGTAGGTTTGGCTCTCTCAGTCTTAAGATGGATTTAAAAAAACTGAGGAAATGGATCAGAACAGGTGGTTGAAATAACTCAAGACGTTTTTAATGCATATTTACAGATTTGTGAAATGTTACAAGTATTTCCATTTAGTGATAGGACAAATGGCAATGGCTTTAAACTGACARAGGGCAGAGTTAGATTAGAGATTAGAAAAAATTCTTGGCTCTGAGGGTGGGCAGGCCCTGGCACAGGGTGCCCAGAGCAGCTGGGGCTGCCCCTGGATCCCTGGAAGKGTYCCAGGCCAGGTTGGACAGGGCTTGGAGCAGTTTGGGATAGTGGAAAGTGTCCCTGCCATGGCAGGGAGTGGAAGAGGGAATTTAAGGTTCCTTCCCACCCAGACTATTCTGGGATTCCCTATTTCCAAGCCATGTTCAATACTGACCCTAAGAAAAGTGTTAGTTTTGTTGCTCCAGACTTCTGTTCTTATTTCCTTCCACAAGCTGCTGTTTCCTCATTATTTCATATTTTAGTTTAAAAMCAGTGTTGCTGGGAAAGGGTCATCAACTTATCTCTTTCCAAGTTACAGTATCCATCTATAGGGACCCCTATAAATAATTAAAAATAGCAATAGCCATAATGGCTTTTTAAGAGCACAAATGAAGACACATCCAGAGTCTTTAAGACTGTGCCCTCTGTATAAGAACAGAGCACACAGGTTCAAGGATTGGACTGTTTCAGTTCTGCAGGAATCCTCTTAAAGGAAAATGATAAAAAGAGCATAAGGGATTTCAAGGAGGACAGTGAGACTTTGAGGCAAACCATTTCAGACTCTACAGGTAGATGTCTGGAGGATAAAGYGGAAAAGAAACCAGAAAATGAAATAAAAATCACTCTCCCATTTTCCCTACTATTTACACAAATGAGTAACAACATTACCCTAAATTTCTTGTATATCAGGTCATCTGATCTTATCAGAAGATAAAGAGGGCAAATATTTCTATTTACAAGGTGAACTTAGAAGTGTGCTGCTTAACTACCCTCCTGTTTTTTGTTGTTATTTTAATCAGTTTGTAACACAACCACTCCTGAAGTTATATACTTGTTCTGTAATTTTTTACAGGCAATTCCTTAAACTGGAAGTGAAATCATTGGTATGAATGGCACATTTTCTAATGATGTCATTGGTTGTAAAGGATGAACAAGCCAAGTGAGCCAAAAGTCAGACAGACATTTCTGAAGCCATTTCTTTCAAAAGCAGCACAGATCACATACCTTACCCTTCACAAACCAGGAGATTTTAATAATTTATTTCCCTGAGGAGTTTTATGACCCCGGRGATAACAAATTTAGCTGTCTAATTATTAAAGTGCTTAAGTCTAGGAATAGGTGATTTTTCTAATATTCCAATCGTTATCCTCATCAACACATCAGGGCTAAGATTTAACACACTCAGTGTGGCAAAACCCTGCTTAAAAGCACTGGCTGAGSCTGCTGAAGCACTTCAGAGCAGTCATAACACAGTACAGTAACAGCAATAATCATACTCTTATTTTAATTGTATCCATCTGAGTTACAGTCCAACACAGAACAGTCCACATTAGCAGTGCTGGGCTGCTTTGAGCTATTAATGTCATGTTCCACCGTGGGGTATTTCAGGGGCTTGTAACTTTTCTTCTGAACGCACCAGATTGTTAAAATTCATTGCTACATGTTTATCTCCAAGTAAATAATAAAGGGACTGAGAGTTTTTAAAAAACAATTTTAGCCATTAGCGAGATAGTCTGGTTGATGTTTAACAGATCCTGTTCTAATCCTTCCTGTGTCAGAAATTACAGCTAATGTTAAATAAGGAAGCACAGAGTTTCACAAGCTCCCGAGTACCCTGCCTTTAACAGTCCCCACATGYCTCAGCAAGATGAGTAATTGTCCATCAGCCTATGGTTCATTAGGGATCAGAAATCAATTGAGTGGGAGGGCTCAGCATAGCAGGTTACACAAACCTTGGCTGTGCTGGATTCCTGATGAATAGAGTAGTTGGGAAAGGGAAACTTTAATCTGATGGCTCCAAGGTAGTTAGGCTACTGACAGCCATGCAGTGCAAGGCTAATTGGGCTGGCAAGGAACAGAGGTAGAGGACAGGGTCCAAGCAGAGAATCAAATGCTCCTTTGGAGCTCCAGGGCCAGCAGAAAGCTTGTCTGGGAGGATGACCTACTGTATAAATGAAAGGCTCACAAAAATTAACCAAGTAGAGAAATGCTCCTTAGACGAAAAACATGTTTTATGGCTGYGGTTAAAAGTGTGCTGCTGCAAATAGCATCTCTGCGTGTCACAGGCCAGTTTCAGCCTGGATTTTATCACCTATTAAAATTAAAATCATTTTGGCTGAATCCTCTCTCTCCACGGATGCTGTTTCCTCTCAYATTTTCCCTCCACATCTCTGCTGTTTTGGGAAGGTAACAAATTATCAAACCGATACGATTTCTTCCCTTTTCCAGGATTCACAGCTCCTTCCCATTACCTCCTTAAAAGCAGGATTTTACTGTAGTCACCCAGACACAGGGAATGCGAGAAAAGTTCAGCATCCATTTCACTGCTCCATCCTGTACAAAATGAATTATGGAACAGGCAAGTATTATAACAAGACAACGATTAAGAAAGATATTTGGGGAGAGCAGCAACAGATGAGCTCTCTTCCTGGTGCCGAAAATACTTGATTTAGACTCCTTCAGCAGAATGAATAGGGTGAGCTAAAGTGTCTACATCTGCTCAAAGCTGCATGGCTTTAATCACTGCTGGCCTTAGTGGGGTCTGCATATGCTTGCAGAAATTCTTACAATGAGATGAATAAATACATGAAAGCGTTTGCCCGCATGACGGCACAAGRCAGAGGTTCTGAATAATGATGGATGAACCTCAGAGGAGATCATAGGTTCCATTTAGCTGAGTGCTGCCACATTAGGGTAAGAGCCCTAACTACATCAACCACTTAAGCCTGCACAAGTGGGCTGCAAACTGCTGCAGGAGCCACAGCTCTGCTGCTCCTGCCTGAGTTTGGCTGAGAATAACGGGACAGCAACTTTTGTCCTGCTGTCACAAGGCTGGCAACAGCAGGGTTTTAGGAACTACCTCCAAGCAAAACCAGAAAAAAAAATCCTTAAGGAGAGTGGAAGAAATTCAGGAAAGTCGTTGTATGGCATTTACAAGTTCAGGTATTTCCAGTGCAACTCTTCCTGTGGGCTTGAGGAGAGCTTTGGGGAATGTGGTTCCCATCACAGGGGGAGCAAGGAGCCTGTTCTCTTCATGCAGTCGCTATAAAATACTGATTTCCTGCCATGGAATAAGGGGAAAGGGCAAGTACAGCCATATGAGGATACTGAGGCCCTGGTACAGTGCCCAGAGCAGCTGTGGCTGCCCCTGGATCCCTGGAAGTGTCCAAGGGCAGGTKGGACAGGGCTTGGAGCAACCTGGGATAGYAGAAGTTGTCCCTKCCCTTGGCAGGGGTTGGATTGAGATGATCTTCAAGGTCCCTTCTAACCCAAACCATTCTGTGATAAAACTCATGGAAGTCTACCAGGACTTTTTCCAATGAAGATAAAGATCTTCTAAAGTTGCTTTTGTGGAGCTCCCAGATGAGCTCAAGAGCAGTGATTTGTAACTCTCTAGAAAGGAAATTCAATGAGCGGGATTTACCACTCTGAGGTTGCAAGTATCCTGCTTCCATATGGGACCCAGCCAGGAGCTCGTTGATGATTTCTCCACTTCTTTGAACTCATACTCCAAGCGTGCAGCATCTCCTCTGCACATACTTCACTTTCTATGAAAAATATTACGTGATTTACTCCTATGAAAGGTCCTACTACATCCTGATTTGCAGAACTAAGTGCAGAGCTTGCATCCAAGAGTACTGGAATATTTACAAAGCCTCCCTATGATTTCAGCAAGCTCTGGATCTGGCTTTGTATGGGCTGGATCTTTATTACCCAAGCACATACAAGAGTAGGTAGATTTTTAAAACCTTGTGTAGACAGCTGTGATGACAAAAAATGAGTCACATACAGTGTCCTGTAAGGAATTACTCAGATTTTCCTTTCCTCATTCTCAAGAAAAAAATATAAATCTCAAAGCACTAGAAGTAGTACCATTAATTTAGTTTTGTCGTCCATAAGGAAGAATTTTCTGGTTTCTGTAAGTTTCCTTTGAAGTGACTCTTGGTAAAGACATGAATACAAGGGGCTGGAATGCTCACTTCAGCACAGCCCAATCTAGAGCTAGACAAAGACATTCCTGGTATTTAACTTTCTTTTTTTTTTTTTTTTTTTGAAGTTGCTGTTTTGAAACTTCCATTTTTATGTGAATCTTCCTGACATCCTGAGTCAAAGCAATAAATGCAGCACATTTTCTGGGTCACAACACTCCCATCCCCTTCAAGAAATCATGCCAAAGAGCTGTGTCTGTATTCACTCAAAATAATACTTCCTCTAAAAATGCATGACATCTTATATGATTTACATCATGTTATGTTGTGGATTAGGTTAATGACTTCTTGTGCTTCTGTGAACCACTCAAAGCACCATGGCCCAGATTATTATTTTATATAAAATATAAATAGAGTATATTGCTGAACTGGTGGGTTATTTAACACATGTATTTCCACATGGGTCTAGAAAGAGGGGTGGGGACCAACGTGTAACRAGTTCCTGCTTCCTGTGTAAAAACCAATGTATTCCACTGCTTCCCAGAGCTAACTGGGCTATTTACAGATGAGAATTAAATGCTTTTCTAGCTTTGTTCTGGGGTTTTTCTTTTGAATGTGTGTATGTGTGCCTTGAGTACCCAAGTGCTTCATTTCAAGCACAGTGGCAATTGTAAAAGTAACRGTTAAAGAGAATTTTTTGGTCATCTATTGCAGCCCTCTTTGGATGAAATGCAGGATAGGGAAAATGTTTGCTTGACTAAAGAGTAGTGAGCAACCAGATCACGTCAGGCATCCTCAAAATAACTTAACTTGAACAAATTGCTATTATTTTACTTCTTGTGCAAAACCATTTAAAACATAYACAAATATTTCTTCTAATGATAAGATGCATTTAGTTAATATCAGACTTTAAACTAGAAGTTTTGGAGTCAATCACAGGTGGCAAATAGGTGATGTCACAATGATCAAGTGCACTCTGAAGGTAAAATGGGGATAGRAATTAATAGAAAAGAAATATAAAAGAGGCACAGACATTACAGAGAGAAGGTTTAGATGAGATCTGGGGAAGAAATTCTTCCCTGTGAGGGTGGGCAGGCCCTGGCACAGGGTGCCCAAAGAAGCTGTGGCTACCCCTGGATCCCWGGAAGTGTCCAAGGSCAGGTTGGACAGGGTTTGGAGCATCCTGGGGTAATGGAAGGTCCCTACCTCCCCTGGCAGGGAGCAGAACATGATTTTTCAAGTTCCTTCCAACCCAATCCATAGTGGAATTCTATGGTAATTCATTACATTTTTTTTTTTTAATCTGCTGTGTTCCCATATCCTGGATATTGAACTCTCATTTTCCTCATCACCCTCACCTGGAAACACGCATAACAGACACCAACATGGAATGATGAGAAATCAGGATAATCAGAGATCATCACTTCTCAAAAAGAAAGGATCCAAATAGGTCAGCACTGGAAACATTTTAGGAAAGTTGCGCCAAAAGAGAGATCAGAAACCCAACTCTATAGTGTCTACTAAAACAAGGAGTCAGCARCGCTCAGACAAGAGGTACCGAGCTGCAACCTGACAAAACCAAGTGTTTCAGACACACATTGCACAACTGAGCTGCGGAACTCACCGGGAAGGTGAGGGTTTAAAACGGGACCAATTACCAGGCTGTCTGTGCAATGAACAGAAGCAGTGAGTAAAGAACACAATGATGTGGCCACAGCTGTGTCACCTCTGCCTTGTGCCACCTCTGACTCCCTGACAGCATCAGCAGGGTGTGCCAGGGGAGTCTCTCTGTTCCTGGCCTGTTCTTAATCTTCTCCTTGACAACTGCTGGAGACAAACTATCGGACAACTTTGGGCTTTGTGGAGTCACACCTCACACAGGAATGAAGCAATACACTCACTCCTACCTGTAATATAATGATAAAACTGACACATTTTCCTGGATTTCTTGAAAAAAAAAAWTTAGAAATACTGTGGGGAAAAGAGCCATTTCTGATCAAAAAAACCCCCTCACTCTTTTATGTACAACGCATGCCTCCATGGATCTTCAGTAAAACTATAACAGATTATCATCCACAGATTAGGTAGAGGATGCTAATTAATCTCTGGAAATTAAGAAAGAYTGTTTCAGTGCTTTCCTGGGCSCTTTTGTTGCAATCAACTGTAATTCACCAAAGGAATAATCCACAGAGWGGAAACAGGGGCAGTCCAGTCCCTGATCACTCAAAACAGCGATTGGGTGATTTCTCCAAAATATTCTTCAGAAAAACAAAACTTATTGGGATCAATCCAGAGGTAATTCGGTGAAATTTAATGGCCTGTGGTATACAGGAGGTCAGACTGGATGATCTAATCATTCCCTTTGGCTTTAAACTTTATGAATCATGCTCGAGGTGGAACTGGTAATGGGAGTCATCTAATGGGAGTGGACATTGAAGCAACAGCCCTGGTGCTTAGGGGAGCAGAGAAAGCTCACAACATTTGGCTTGAGGAAGATGAAACCAATTAAAAAAGCTTCCCATAAGAAGAAAAAACTGCCAGAATGGATTAAAGGGAGAGGTGTAAGCCTTGGTGCTTGGCATGAAAAAGCTGAGGCCTGGGTTAGCCTAAGCAGGGAGAGAAATGAGCATGGCCAAAGTCATGCCTGACCTCAAGTCTTTGGGGCAAGAGCAATTTTTCCTGCTCTGAGTGTCCCTTTACCCTCTACACCCCTGAATGAACCYGCTGGCTCTGGCAGCCATAGTCCCTTTGCTGGGGGATTTGGGGATTTGCCACATAAAAGTTGGAGTTTCCAGTTGTCCCATGTCACTGTGCATACTCCCCATCACCTCTGCCTTTGGAAAGGGTTATGGCATGAAGAACTTTCCTTTTTCAGTGCTCTGGGTCTCTCCATGGCACTCACACACAGCCCACCTTTTTTTCTCYTCATAAAAGATGTCCAAAGCACCATTTGGGTTCGTTATTTTCTGAGCCCAAAAGTTGTAGACTCCCAGTTGATCTGGAGGTCTTCCAACCACAATGAAAAGGAATACTAATTTCAACAACAAAAAAATAATTACAACATTGGCTTCCTAAAACAACCACCCGTGACACAGCAAAAACTGCAGTTTGGGCTTGAAGGGGGAAGAAAACTTGGAGCTATTTAATAAAAACTTGGAGCTATTTAAAAAAATAGCTCCAAGTTTTTATTATATAAAATAACTTGGAGCTCATGGGCAGCTTTGTGTTTGCCGAGAATTAACACAAGAACAACACCAGCACAATTTGCTGCTCTGCATTTTTTAAGTTTTTCCCTCTAAGAACTGTACATTATTTATAGAAATAGCCTGATTTACATGTGGCTCCTCCAGAGCCGCCGGACGGCGCATTCAGAGCTGCAGCATCTCAGCTTATCTCCTGGAAATATCTGTTTGAATAGCAAAATGAATATCCCTCTGATCAAATATACAAGTCCCTCTGCATGAAAATCAATCCTCTGCACAAGACATATTTTGAAGATTTAAGTGGGGTCTAAGTACTGCTTAGTCCTTGTGCATGCACAAGAGTGAATACCACCCACAGGGAAAAATATGCCATGGAAAAATTCATAAATAACTTCCAATAACAAAGACATTTGAAAATGTCATGATCTTCTTCACATATTTCATACACAGAAAGTGTAGTATAAATTCAAGGAAAACATTAATAATTACAAGTTATTTGCTCAGGCCTAATGAGCAGCAGCAGCCTAAAAAGTACTGGCAGATGTCTAGGCAAAATAAAGATAAACACAGTTGGGTTCAAACCACTTCTTAAAATTCTAGACTGAGATTTACAGGCTTTTTGGATCCTGTGACTTTATGCTGTTTGTTTATGAGTTTAAAAATTTTAAAAGAGGAAAAAAAATTGTTTGCTCTGCGAGCATGAATCTTACATCTTTCTTTGCAGTGTTTGCCTGTTTATCCAGATCAAAATATAATGTTTGAGACATTTTCCTTCTGTTGAACATACCACTGTCAGAAGAACTTTGCCCACAGTTTATAGTTATTGTATGGAAAGTGTGCTTTGCAGCAGAGATAAAAAGTTAGACTGCTTTTATTGATAGAGTAGCTGTGAAACAATTTTCTTTTATTTAAAAACAAAAAAATATTAAATATCTGCAAGGCTCCAAACCCCAGAACCAATTGTTGATTGCTTGTAGTGTAGGAGATGGTTCAGCTATGAAGATATGGTTCATGAATTGGGAGGGTGTGACTAAATATAAGTGGTTTTATTTAACAGATCATTATACCATACCTTTTTTTTTTATGTACTAAACAGAAAAGTCCATAACCAACTCAGCTTCTGACATTCAGAGATTTAGATCATTGCAGAAGGAAAAYATCATATATCAAAACAACAAAACACTGCTATAATTTCCTAAATCCACATTGATATCTAAGGAATGCTACAAAGAAATACTTTTCCTTCTCTCCATTCTAACAGAAGCCTTATAAAGCTGCGAGTTTTGGATTTTGAATTTTCTTATTTCACACCTTTTTTTTTTCTTTGAACATGGACTATTTTCCAGCTAATTCTTGGAAAGTCAGCATGCTGAATGCATTTCACATCCCATCTTTTATTTCCAATGCAACTCTTCAAAGGGAAATTTTTCTTTATTTTAGATTAATGGAATTGCTTATAATTTCTTTTTAAAGTGCAGTTTTTAAGGAAAGGTTTGTCATAATCAAATTGGAAACACTGTCCAGAAAGTAGCAGGGCGTGACACCACATAGCAATGACACATCAGGGTAATGATGAATATTATAACCTATAAAGTATCACATTTTGTTTGTTGCAAACAGAAACTTGCCAAAGACAGCGTGTTCTAGCTAGAGCTGTGAAGAAAAAAAAAAATCACTAATATTTGTTTCCAAAGATCTGCATGAAGCCATGGCAATTTTTATGAATATTTGCAAATCAAAACCAGATTAAAGTTTAAAAAATCTAATTTTTCTGGGTTTTGGACAATGATAGATTAAATGTTCTCCAAACAGATCAGAAATTCAATGAGGTTTGAGAAATACTACCCCCCCCCGCAGCAAGTCATCTTCAGATTGAAAATAATTTTCTTAGATTATTTGCCTTTCTTTTCTTTTAATCCCTTCTGAAGGAAGAAACACTTCCTGTTTTCATTCAGAATAAAAATAACAGCTGGGCAAATTGCATTCCAAATGTTTAACTTTTCATGAAACAGGTGAAAAGTTATTACATGCTGGTGAGATTTTTTTAAATAGGATCTTTATTCCTCGCTYAAGGGGGGCAGARAGAGAGAGAAAGAGAGAAGAGATGAATGGCAGTGACATCTGAAAATATACAACTCCTTTATATTAAGAGAGTTTGGTCATATAAACCTTCTGTCTTGTTGCTCTGAGACCCTTTAATAATGTTTGATACCACTAAAGTTTATTGGTTTTATTCATGAAAGAAAAGAAAAATAAGAATTTTAAATAATAGGCTGATCATAAACCTGAGCTCAATGAGTGATGAAGGAGTATCTTCCTCTGGGGAATTACAGTAGTTGGAAGGGTTTGTTTGAATGTAACCCCAAGTTTAAAAAAAAAAAAAGAGAGAAAGAAAAAAAGGATTAATGCTTCAGCAGGTTGAAGGGGAAAATTATTTTCTACATTAGTCTTGCTATGAGCCATCCTGAGCATTAGGTGCTACTGTCATAAGTCAAACTACTATAAGTGAAATAATGTTCTTACATRTAGTTTCAGGCTATTTTATAGCGAAATATAGTGGTCTTTTTAATTAGAAGATGTATAAGAAAAAACAGAGTTCTCGATCCTGGAGTCAAGACCGGATTTACGCTTTGCTTCCGTGGAACAGATTCCATTTTTTTTTTCTTTTAAACTTCAGTCAGGGAAATTATTCTCAATTATTTTTATTAAACAGGTTCTAAGTGTTTGAAAGGCAAAAAAATCTTATGTGCAATACGAGAACAAACTATTTTGTCTCATTTTTTTGCCTGTAACTTTTAAAAGGCCTCCAAATTAGGATACTGCTTCATTAAGCTTTTGACATTTGTCCAGTTAAAACTATTGACTCATACTTTCGTTTCTTCCCCCTCAAATTACTACAGTGCCACAGCTGATCTAACTATATTTTCCATTTCTTATAAATAGCCACAAGAAAAGTATTAATTATCCTTGTACGATTTAATGCACCAACTGCCTTAACCTTTCAGGTTTCCTTAAACACCAGCATAACAAGGCATATCCATGGCAGCAAATGTGATTTATGACAGGAATCTTTAATTTCTGTTTTTAAATATGTTACCCACCGATCTGCATACATTTAAATTCGCCTGCAACACTTTTCTCTGTCTTGAGGCTGTTGTTTAATATTCAAGGATGATTTTTGTCCACATACATTTTGGTCTATGTCACCTCAGATTAAATTATTACTGTTTGCAGCCTTTTTGGAGCAGGCCTCAGGCCCTTATTTACAAGAATCAATGAAACAGTAATGAAAATCCATTTTTCATACTATCAGCTCTGGCCTGCTTTTATTTAGTTAGCTGTGTCTAAGCAAGCAATTCATTTTGTGCAAATGTCACGTTGATAAAACAGGACGAGCCACCAAAGGGTTAATCATGAAATAAAGCCTCTGCTTTYGCCAGCACCCCCCCACAGCAAAGCACATCTGTAATGGCAAAATTAAAAAAATATTTTCTTAATGCATGCAAAGTAATGTATATTGACACATAAGCAAGCCTTTTCATGATGAATATTGAAATATATATGCAAAGCACAGGAAATGTGTAACATGTTATAGATCTTTCAGTGTACATTTAGAGGAAATGAGCCATTTATATTCCACAATTTAGTGAATACCTACTGTTTATTGGTACAGAGCACATAGGAGTATATTTGTCTTAGTAATTTATTTAGGTAAATATATTTATTCTTCTAGGGGTTCTTGTGCTTTTTCTGGTTCTATAGTACTAGACATAAATATTTARCAATGCATTGTCTCAAATGTTATTCATGTAATTTATCAGGGGATACAGTGGAGCTGGAATAACTTTTAAGGCTGCACCTTCACTTAAACCTGAGATTGATTTACAATGTGGGAAACTGGGATGTTTCTCCACGTACAGTGAGGACAGGGATGCTTTCCCTGGAGGCGCAGGGAGGGAGTCACAGAGCTCAGAGAGAGGAAATGGCAGATGGGTCACTCCTCTCTCCTGGGCTGTCTTCTCCAACCTCCCCACAGGAAAAATGGGAGTGAATGAGGGTTTTTTTTTTTCCAAAACAATTACTCTTGCTCTGTATCACCTCATTTCCCTGCCTCTGAGGTCCCTCTCACGCTCCCTCAGCTGGGAAATCACCTTCTGGCTCCATCAGAGCCACCCCAAGGTCTCCTCAATCCCTGCCTGTGCCCCTGAGACACTCCAGGAACCTCAGGTGGGAGGGCTGCTCTCAGCAAAGGGAATTTTTCCCTCTGTCAACTCATTCCTGAGTATTGTMTTTGCTGGGAATGTYCTGACAAAGGCAGGAATGATGAATCTGACTCCATGTTCTCAGAAGGCTAATTTATTACTTTATGATACTACATTATATTAAAAAATACCAAACTATACTAAAGAATACAGAAAGGATACTTACTAAAYGCTAAAATGCTAATAATGAAAATCTCRTGACTCTTTCCAGAGCCCTGACTGGCCAATGAGACAAAACAATCATGTGAAACCAATTAAACAATCTCCTGTGGGTAAACAATGTCCAAACACATTCCACATGAGCACAACAGAGGAGAAGCAAATGAGATAAGAATTGTTTCCCTTTTCTCTGAGGCTTCTCAGCTTCCYAGGAGAAAAACCCTGGGAGAAGGGATTTTCCAGAGAATGTGAATGCCACATCTGAGGGCTGCAGCCAGCCAGCTCCTGGGCATTCCAGGACAGATTTTCCCTCCCTTATTCACTGGTGCCTGAGAACAGAGTTTGTGAGCAGCCAGTTAGTGCCTGCTGACATCCTCTGCCCCAGCGTGGGATCCTGAGCTCCTCATGAGCACACTCAGCCCCCTGAGAGCATTTTGGTGCTGGCATGGAGGCCATGAGGACATTACCTGATCATCTCCCCCCCAGCTCTGCTTTCTCCGTGTCCACAGCTCCCACCCTGCCAACCTGAGCGGGTTTGGAGCGGTTTCTTCCTCACCTCCCATTGAGGCTGGCACTGCTACACAGCCTTTTTGGCCTGTAAATTCAAAATATTTCCTTTCAGACTAGACATCAAGTACATCTCTTTTTTGTGATCACTGCCAATGCAACACACGCACAGTTTGTTCTGGATATATTTACTCATAGAATTACAGAATTATTTGAGTTGAAAGGGACCTTAAACTCATCKCATTCCACTCCCTACCACAGACATCTTCCACTAGACCAGGTTGCTTCCAACCTGTGTTTCTTCCTTCTTCTGCCTCTCTTTGTCCCACCCATTTGACTTCAGAACCCCACCAAGGAAATGATTTCCACCTGAAGGATGGGAGAAGTCCCACACTGTCCTGCTGGCAGAGTGGCATTGAACAAATGTTGACTAGGAGGAGCAAGTGGGAGAGAAAATAGTGCTGAGAGATTTGCAAGGGGAAAAATAAARGCTCTTAAGAAATAATTATTCATGGCATAATCTTGAAAATGCAATGCTTGTCACTAGACAGGCAACTGGCCTATCGTTCTCAAACTAGAAATTAAAATAAAAAAACACCCAGCAACTCAAGATTCATGGAGAGGAGAGGGAAAAAAAAAAAGAAAAACAAAGTCTCAGCTTTCTAACGAAAATACTTCAGACACTGAGTCATGTAAGTTTGGGGCACTTTTAAATTTTGACACAATCTCCCCAGAGATTTAAAATGGTAAGGACGTGCAGGGCAGCTCTACAAGGAAAAACTCAGGGAAAACAGAACTTTTCCCCCAAATCACAATGCAGCTATATAGAGAGAAATTGAGTACAACTTAGGTTAAGAGTTGAGGCTGGATCTTGGCACTGGCACAGAAAACATGGATACTCTGGGTTACTTTAGAATTGGGCTTGGGCCAGGAAAAAAAGGCACAAGAACAATGGTGAGGTTACAGAGATAAAAACTGCACTTGATTTGGACTAACACTCCTCTGTAGGATCCCAATATACCAGGCAAAAAATAATTATTTTATATAATCACTATCAATGGACAGATACCCACGCTGGTTTTTGTCCTTCAAGGAGGGGTAGAGACGTGAAGAAAAGCAAAAATTTTCCTTTTGAAGGACAGCTGTRTACTTTATCTTCCTCATATTTTACAAAGGATAGCTAGAGCTTCATATACATTAATATCTGCAGCAGAAATATTTCAATACATACACCCATATATATGGTGAACATGATCATAAGTTCTCAATAAAGTACAGTGGGAATTCAGAACAGGACCCAAAGCTATAAATTAGAGAGGAATTGCAGCCTGCAATTTGTGAAACACTTTCTACACCCATGTGGCTGTGGGCATCCCAACAGCAGGACATCAGTCCTGCTCCATAAAAAATCCAGAATTCATCCAAAGCAACTCTCTGACCTGCCAGACAAAAGATCCAAAGAACATGCACTATTCCTGAATACTGTAACCATGAAAAACACTGTTTGCTCAGTTGGTTGGGTTTATAATGCCAAAAAGTCTTTATTTTCACATGCTAAAACTCATTTCTACATCCCCATCTCTCTCTGTCTTTCCTGGAAGTACATGCTGAAAGAGGAAAATAATTGAAGCCTTCTCCCAATAAAGTATAAGAAAACTAGGTGAAAGTCCTGAAATTTTCATTATAGCACAGGCTATAAACTTGAACTTCATAAAAAAAAAGATGTATGAAGTCCCTAATAATATAAAAAAAAGTTGTCACAAGATCAATATCATATTACAGAGGTGGTTTTGCTTGTTTTTACCAGATCAAAATTATTTTTTGGATATCACATGCTTGGTACATTGATCAAAATGTATACATTCCAATCYTATCCAGCACTTTCATTTCCTGTTGCTTTCTTTCTGGTTAGACATCTATTTTGTTCTTTGTGTTGTGCCATGTGCCTTGCTTGGCACTGACAAATTAATTTCCATTCTTTACATTTCCAAATTTCCAGTTGTGTAAATTTGACACCACAAATGCGAAGAACACCTGTTTTGTTTTTCATTTTTTTCCCCTTTTGCACTTTTTTAGAAGATGTCAGACAAATCCTCCACTATGACACTGGATGCTTTCAGTTAGTAATAACCACCACCTCTTTGGATGATTACAAGGAATAAATGACAGCATTGCAGCAAACGTGTTCAGCATTTATCACAGTACACGACAGAACACGACCCTCGGAGCACAAATGGGCCCGTTACACTTCTGCTATTGTGGCTATTTCCAGAGAAAGACTCTTCTTGGCTCTACCAGAGCATATTAAAGCACTATCTGGCCAAAACTATTGAGTGCCTGATGGGTCAGGCAGTCCTGGAAGGGCCTGGATGCCGTTTGCAGAGCTGCTGACCTATTTATTTACTCTGCTCCAACTCAGCCTCTCTCAGAAGGAACCCTCAGGGTTTACAGTGTCAACAGCCCCGTGCTGTTTGTTTTTCTGCTCAGCCCACCACTTATTCAACAGAAGATCAAGAGGGGACTYTGTTAATTCGCATCAAGTTTTGTCACATAGCATAAAAAAAAATAAAATGGGAATTTGAGCAGTGTTGTGGGGCTCACTGCGCCCACTGGAAAATGTGATTCCTACACATCAAGGGAGTGCCCACCATGCCATTCCAGCCATTAAATTTTTCCTTCAGACCCAAATCACTCCATTCCAATGCTGTCAATGCAAAAAGCAGAAAAAAAGTATTAGAAGGTGTGACAGTGTTCACAGGGGTCCCAGGATGAGGGAAGAGATGRGGATCTGACTCCATGTTTCAGAAGGCTTGATTTATTATTTTATTATATATATTATGTTAAAACTATACTAAAAGAACAGAAGAAAGGATTTAATCAGAAGGATGGCTAAGAATAGGAAAGGAAAGAATGATAACAAAGGCTTGTGTCTCAGACAGAGAATCTGAGCCAGCTGGATTGTGATTGGCCATTAATTAGAAACAACCACATGAGCCAATCCCAGATGCACCTGTTGCATYCCACAGCAGCAGATAACCATTGTTTGCATTTTGTTCCTGAGGCCTCTCAGCTTCTCAGGAGGAAAAATCCTAAGGAAAGGATTTCTCATAAAATGTGTCTTGTGACAAGAAGGCTCTTTCTGCAGCCTTAGAGAGYTGGAGATGAGTAGAAAGTGCACCAGCTGACAGTTACCTTTAGCTGAATAAAGTCGTTGTGTTTAGGTATTTCTAATAGCATGGAAGGAACAAAAGCAAATGGGAAGGATGAGAAGATTTCTCATCTCATCCTGAAATCTTGAGGTCTGAAAAAAAAAAGCCCTCTACCCCAAGCTAGAGACGATTTCTTGAACACAAAATCTGAGAACAGAATTAGGTGGGTTGAATACTCCATTTAATTTAGACAACTTCAAAAGAGAACGTTCCATATAACTTCAAATCTATTTATTTTCAAAAATATAATTTAACAGCAAACTACACACCAGTAAGCACCTTCAGACTGAATATTTCCAGTTTTTAACAAACACATTTCTACTGCATAAATCCATGATGCACATGGAGCAAGCTGGCATCAYAGTTTGGGTTTGTTTGCTATTATTTATTTTTATAAGTATATGTTCAATTTGGAGTTTGATCACTACCTCTTTTCTGTAGATCCTTAAGGATGAGATTAGAATTAAAGTTTCTTCACTTCCAACCTATGTTGATACTTTATCCTCCTCATATTTTACAAATGGTGGCAAGAGCTTCATCTACATTAACATTTGYGGGAGAAATATTTTAATATACACACCCAACTATGTACTGGGAAGAGTCACTGCCTGTCAAACCAGGGGAGTGAAACCCTTGCTATGRGCACAAGTGCCACCTCCCTGCTGTGAACCGGGAACCAAAAGAGGTCAAACAACCCGTTACGGTAAAACAAAGTATTCCTGAGAACAAATTTCCAAATAACAAACATGCAACAAAACAAAACAAAAAAAAGGAACTAAAACTGGCATAACACAAATATGCAATGAAAGCAAACCACATGCCAGTCATGTAATCCAGAAAGAGTCATTGAAGAGTGTTAATACTGAAATTCTTTAAAGGTTCTGAATGTTAAGAGAAAGAAATAGATGGATGAGCTGGTAGGCATAACTATTGCCAGGGAATTTGCAAGTGGAATCTCAATGTCCCTGCAGACAAACAGATCAACACCAACACCAGCCCAAGGAAAAGGAAAGCTACAGGAGTTTTGGACTGCTCCTGTATCAGTGGCTGATCAGAGTGGAGATGTGCKGTTGCTAATACAACCAACGGAATTTCATTTGCCCTTCAGTGCAATACCCTTTTCAGGGTTACCTACAATGGTCAGAAGGCCTTGTGTGCTCTCTTCTTCCTGTCCAAATTATGCCTTCTGCAGCTATTYCCCTTCAACCTTTACTCCTTAACTTTTTTTTTTTTCCTGGCTTATTTAATCTATTCTAAGATTTACCAAACTTTATTAACTTTTTCTGCCCAAACAGCCAAACACGCCACATGACTATGATGAAACTCATCATAAAGCCTATGCATAGTTATTATATTTCATTAATTATCCCCCTCTTTTTGTTGCTTTTTTTCTCTCTTTATCCAGGTGGAAAAAAGGAAGACTGAAGTGTCTCAGACACCCGGGATTTGAATCCACAGTCACAAGGACAACAGAGAAAGGAGAAGTCCACACCTTTCAGGCACTTAAATGTGCTTTGATGCTTCCTAATTSTACTGATCTAGTGTTGTTCTATAAACTTGCCCAGAAGTTCAAAGTTTCTTCAAGTCCTCCCTCTTGAAAGACCCTTCTGAGCATTGAAAGGAAACAATATCCTGTCTTTTATGTCATCAGCAGCAAACTGTGGATGCCAAATACGAAAAGCATTGCTAAAAAATCATTATGATTACTAAAAGACAAATAAATAAAAATCCACTACCACTAAAGAAAAATGACATTTGAAAGTTGAAAAAAAATAGTTTTGCTGGATGAATTATTCTGTGAATATTAAATATTTCAAATTAAAAAACAGCCACATTTAAAAAAAAATGGGTGATGTGAGTACACTTATTTATTTTGCCATGTGGATGATGTCAGTACTAAATGAAAAGGTTTTTTTGAAGGTTTGGGTACAGAGAAGTATTTAGTCCTGCAAAAATCATTTTTCCAGGAGCGCCTGGGTGTGTACTTCAGCACAGCTCCTTTTGAACCCTATCCCAAATCCTGGCTGCAAGGTGAGCCCTAAAAAGAGAATTAACAGAGCCTGCACAAGCTCTTTTCATGACCTGCACAGATGTCCAGTCTCACCTCCCTGCAATGGAAAGGGCTCCTGGGTCTAATGAGCTTTAAAATCCTGGGGCTGTTTCTGTCTGGGCTCCTCAAGGGCTCGCTCCCCCTTTGACCCTGGGGCCTTTTTGGTTCCTCCTGTAAGGCAGAGGCCAAGGGACCGAGTTTTGTCCTCACCCCGTGCAGGGACAACTGGTTCTGCACCAGTTAAACCCTCTGTGACCTATTTACAGATAAATACCCAGTGAATGACACCAGAGGTGTGAGCTGGGGTGGATTCCTGGGCTCCATTAGTGCAGCTCCCATTAGTCCTAATGACTTGACATCAACAATTATCTTCTTGCAGCAGGAACAGGCGAGCACCTTTAAATACCCATTATGCTCAAAATTTGTTTTTAACTTATTTTGTTAATTTAAAATCTATCCAATGTATTTATCCTAATATCAGATCCTCGGGCGAGAGCTTGTTGTATGAAATGGATACACAGAGCTTGCGTTTAAAAAAAAGAAAAGTGACTTCATCCTTGCTTTTATGGGCCCAGTCGATTCAAAGGAATAGCCCCTGGAAATAGTAACTGCTGTGATATGCTTATGGCTCCATTTACAGACTTTCTTATAGGTTCATAAATGGAGACTAGGAGGAGGAGGGAAAGGAATAAAATTTAATAACTGAATAAAAATGTAAATAAAGATTTGCCTAAAATTACTTGTCCAAGAAATAATTCTCCCTCCCCCTTAAGCTAATACTTTGATAAGCTCTGAACAGTGATCCTGATTTGGAGCGTGACCTTTGAAAATGCTCTCCAGCTTGATTAAAGATGTATTAAATTTGTTTAAATAAACCTCGTTGTAATGGCACATCATTTGTAAGAAGCTATTAGGGGGCTGGAAACTGTGCTGCTGTATTTGCATGAAAATGTGCCCTGCTCGAATTGAGGATCTCTCCTGAATTAACCGCAAAGGAAAAGCGACACTTTCATAATTTTTTTTGACAAAAGAGGAAAAAGAAAAAGCCCCACAACTTACAAAACTTTATGCCAAGCTCCATGAGAAAGGAGGTAACTGCATATTAAAACAGGGCTATGCACACAACACACACTTCCCCAAACCACTCTCCTCTGGTTTTGTCTTAGATTTTTTACTTGCATTTCTTTTCTTTTTGCCTGCTTTCCTTTTTTTTCCCTCCTTGAAAAATGTCATTGAAAATAAAAAAAAAAAAGCCAATAACAAAATATTTTCTACTGTGGTTTTTCAGCTGATGGAGAGAAAACCCATCCCTTAACAGCAGAAAGAAGCAGTAATACAAAAACTTAAGAGAGTGGTTGACATTGATATTAACTTTCTCCTTTCAGTGGGGTTTCAGGCAGGCAGATTTTGCAGCCGTTGAGAAAAGGGAAAATGTAACCCTGGATATCATGGAATTTATGTGATTAGGCAGAAAGGTGGATAAATAGACAGATAGATCCCATTCCTGCTTGAAGCATATAGATTGCCAAATGTACTTTAATTTCTTCCAATAGCTCCCAACTGAGTGAGTAACTGCTACGCTAATGAAAAAGTCTCTCTCCCTTAAATCAAATTTTAAATTAAAACCTTTCCCATTTCCCAGCTAAAGCCAGGACTCTAGGATATGTATGTGTACTCGGGGGCCTGGAGTCTTTCTTTGTGCTCCCTGTTCCTCACCACCTATTTCACACGTCAGCCTCCACGGCCATCCTGGCTCTCGTGTCCTTTGTCACACTCCAACCAACGCGGCCGTGCAGCTCCATCTGCGCTGGGAGCGCCACCAGCACTCAGGATCCTCTCCCACCCCAAACCCACCCTGCAGAGCATGGGGACCTCCAAAGTGATGCATTGCAGGCTTTAATTTTCCTCCTTCTTGTTTAATCTCRCAGGCTCTGCTCTCAAAGCCTCCTCCAAACCCACAAAGGAACRAACGTGCAGAGTCACGAGAGTCTCAGTAAATCACCAGAGTCAGCAGCACTGCCTGATGCAAGAGGCCACTGGTGTGGGCAGTTTGCAGAGCAGGGAATGCCTGCCCTTTGATTACAGAGCAATGTTCAAAGAATGAGATTTTGAGTRTTAATATCTTTCTTTGCTGCCATTCCTCCCTTTCGTTCCCCCAGCTGGCTGTAAAAGCTACAAACAACAAAACCCTGAGCTTTGCAAAATCAGTGTGATGTAAAATATATATATATATAATAATCTATCAGTAGATCACTCGTTCTTCATGAATATCAAGCACATGCACCCACAGGTGACAAAAACTTTGCTGTGAGGTGAGCTGGGACACATTAATCTGGATTCTGTTCTACAGGAACTCATGCACTTGGCACAAATCCGTAAAAGGTTTGAATAAAAGGTTTAACAAATGAATATCCAACCAGAGCTAAAGGAAGATGGCAGATTAAAAACAAAACCCACTAACCCAGAGTGCACAACAGACAAATAGTGTGGTTACTCTGAAAGGAAAGACAACAAATAAATTTAAGAAAAAGGCAAAAAATTCACCTTTACTAAATGGCACTAAAACAATGCATCCATAAATATCACACTTGGTAGCTAATTCTGGTATTGAAAATATCATCTGGTGGCTGCATTTTCCAGGCCAGTGGTAGACTGTGGATTATTTTTCCTTTTACCAATTTCCCTAAAACAAAGTAAGAAGTATCACCTGTGTTATGCTTGGGTCTGCTTCTGCCACATTGCTGTGTATTTACTTTCTGCTCTGAGCCGTCATGACCCTATAAATCTGTCTGCACATGGCAGTTGTGCCRATCACCCATCTCTGACTCTTGAAGCCTCTCTTAACACAACTCTGGTGCTCTGGGTGGATCCTCACACARTGGAAAGGATCMAAGTGCATTTGCAAATAGCAAAGASCAACTCTTAAATTCTTTGCATGGTAAATCTATGCACAACAATTTCCCGCTTTTCCATCTCACTGTCCTTAGAGGATGCATTGGCTAATGACACACTCYTTTCACTGAAACCACACCCCAGGGCRGCCAGGACCRTGAGTCAGGAGAGCAAACCTGGTTTTCCAGATTATTCACAATCTCTTTWCTAACTGAACAYGAGAACAAAACACACAGGTGCTCCAGGAGAAGAAATTCAAATCCTGCCCAAGGGTATCCAGAGGCACAGGCAGCCTCCCATTTCTCCTGTGAGACCCTTGATGCACAGTGACCAAGCTTGGCCAAACCCTTTGTGAATTTTTTTCTGATCTGGATGGTCAAAACAATTCCCAAAAAAGAGGAAGGAGATAGAAAACATCCTCAGGAAGGAGGAAAATTTAGAGATCCACAGAGCAGAACCTTCACGCATCACAGTTGTTAAGTTACATCCCTGGAGCCAGCAAAAAGCCCTGATGAGTCATCTTTCATTTTGGGGGCTGGCCATCCCATCTCAGTGGGAGCAGGGAGATCCATAAAAACCTGGCCTGCTTGGCAGCACTGAGCTGCAGCCTCAGAGGAACCTGGTTTTCTTACAGCCTGTGCCATCTTCCCACGTCAAACAACCTCTGACATCTTCTCCCGTCTCTTTTTGGTTTTAATTTGCCATTCTAAATTGAGATACTAGAGCAGGTGGAAGCAACCCAGCTCTGGGCTAATTGGTTCATCATGCACGTTAGGATAATGCTCATTCTGGATTTCGATTAGGTCAGTGTGGAGACTGCCTTGGTCAGAGGCTGTAATGATCTGCTTATTAACTCTGGTGCAGGGTCCTTGACTGTACTCATGTTATTAGAGACTGCAGCTGCCTTCAGCCCTGTGAACCATGGAGTTTTATGGGGCTGTCTAATGTCCTGTGCTGGGCTAAGTGCTCAGTTTCTGTCCTGGCTGGCGCCAGGATTTTGTTTGTTCCTTTCCCATACCTCCAGCYACACAGAAATCGTGTGTGTGTTACTCTGCTGGGCTTTATTCCAGTTCCACCAGTATTCATTAAATGCTCTGTACCATTAAGGAGGGTGTTTTCTTCACTGAACACATGATCTATTTATAATTTTCCTTCAAATTCTGCTATGCCCATCTTCTAGTTTTGGTATTTTCAACTTAGACTCAAAAAATTCTTCTTAGGTCTGATCAAATCCAAAAAAGGAGTGGTTTACAGAAAATAAAATTCTATTTGTGAAAAGGGGCAACACTTCTTTGTGTTGCAACAACAGGTATCCTGCTTTTGGGATATTTCAGCAAACCTGGTTCAGTTTTGACAGAAGGCTTTCCACATCTGAGCACACTGTTAGCACTTTGAACATTTCCCCATCTAAAGTGTTTCCAGAAAAAAAGACATTTTCTTGCTCAACTGACTCAGAGATTCTTCTTAATGCTCTCATTGCAATCAGATTTGATTACTGTGATACATTTTTCTGCTCATCTTCCTCTTGTGAGTGTTAGTTCCTTTCAGTGGTTCAGCAAAACTTCTGCCACTGCCTAAAACTGCTGACAACCACATCCCTGATTTCTAGGACTTGCATTGTTCTCTGCTCTGTTCCCCCATTTGTTGATATGAAACCCTTGGTTTCAGGGGTTTGATTTTTAAGAATGAAACTCTTTTCTGGGTACAGGGGCAGGATCTTCTGAAATGGATGGGAATGTCCCAGAGGCGTTGGGTAACTTCAGGGGGTGTGAGAAGGGCATGAGAAAGTGATGGAGGGGTGTTCAATCAGTGGGAAAGCAAGACTTGATTCTGCAGTGTGCAAGGAGTAAAATAGAKCTTCAATTTTTTGCTCAGGTGAAAGAAGTTATAATTTTTCTAAGAAAAGTGGTTTTATTAAATAATTCCCTAAAGAAAATAGTTCTAACCTGGGCAGTTAAGGGGCTTGTGCCAGGATTTCAGTTCAAGATATCTTGGTCTTCTGACACATCCCTGATTTTCTCACTATTTCCATCCCCATCTGTTCCCCTCTCTTTTTCATTCTAGGAGGTGTTAATACCCCTGAAGTTCCCAACAAAGGCATCAAAGGCATTTTGATCAGACAACTGGAGTGATCAGCAGTGCTCTGATTCCACTGCACCCCATGGCTGTGGTCAAACTCATTGCAAACTTGCACAGAATTAAATGAGACACATATGGATGAACAAGCATGAAAAATACCTYCCCCTAAGTGCTCCAAGTAAAGATTTCATTTTCACAGAGAACCACATCCTAAATTAAACTTAGCTCATGGAATTTCATCACCTAGCATCTTGGATATCAAACTGCCCAAGCCATGGGCTCTCTGACCTGTTTAACCCTGGCAAGCYTTTGCTCAGCTCCTAATTTAAATGCAAACTTGTGTTTTTATTATTAATTGGTGCAGTTCATTTGTCCACAACACACACTGGGTTTCACTACAAACTCCTGTTACCATCACTCTGACTGATGCTTTCAGATGAGCATCCAACCACTCCAACAGCATTTGTGAGCATATTGGGGTTTCACTTCTTGTAATGGGAAGGGATTTTGGTTTGGGTTCATTTGTGTTTTGAGGGTTTTCTGGAGAGGCAACAGATTGGTGATTKTTTCAGAGATGTTGTCACAGAAGTCACTGCTAACATCCTTCACTGAAGGTAAAGACTGGAGGTTAAATGGCCAAATCCATACTGCCAGAACTAAAGTAAACAAAACTGGACAATTTTTATTGGAATCTTGAGATAAATGAGCATCGCCACCTGAATTTTAGCCCAGTTTTGTTGTTAAAAGGAATTTTGGCTACTCCTCTSAGCATCTCCATCCCCTCCCCAAACTCAAGGTTGTGTCACTCACTGTGGGCTCACCTCATTTCTCCTGGAGAAAAACCTCTCAGTCTTTTTGCATTTCCAAAGAAGGAGGAAACTTGATGAAGATTTAGGTCCTCTTTTTTTTTTGGACATATGGATTGCCTGAAATCCTATTTCCTCATGCATCCAGGGCCAGTGATTCCTCACTTGGGAAAGCTGCCATACTGAGTACACTCATGGTTAAGGAACAAATTATAAAGCATCCCAAGCRCACTTGCCCTACTGAACTTCCCCCTTGTCCAGCTTATATGGCTTTTAATTAAATAATGCTCCATTACACACCATGAAAAAAATCATCAGGAAGACTTTCTTGTAATAAATATCTCTTCCTAAAATGAAGGATAAAATTTAGTCCCTGACCAACATAAAACCCTTCAGAGTGTATTGTTCTGGTATTGCTACTCACTGCTTGGTTTATTCGCATCCATCCAGTATCTCCAGGATTCCCAAAGCATCCATTGCAGTGGCATCAAAGGATCCATAATTTGCAAAATAAACTTTGCATGCCATAAAACTATATGAATCATGTCATCTGCAAYGAATGTACCAGGGATCCGCATTTCAGAGCTACTAAAAATTTACCTACTTCACACCTCACTTCTGTTTTGGCCATTTATTTTATCTTCCATTTGTCTGAGGTTTCATGACTTATTTTCTCTGCAAGTTTCTGCTCCATCACACCATATATGGAAGGGGTAAAACACCACCTCAAAGGTTTTTTTTCATATTTTTAGATAATCTGGGTGGAGTGAGGAGAAAATCAAGCAACATCACAAGTGATTTATCCAGAAGCATAAGAAATTCTGCTTTGAGTTTGAGTCAGAGGTTTCAAT
The DNA here is from genome assembly GCA_014549065.1 of Cardinalis cardinalis. NCBI lineage: Eukaryota > Metazoa > Chordata > Aves > Passeriformes > Cardinalidae > Cardinalis > Cardinalis cardinalis. The sequence continues at coordinate 240,781 of JACDOX010000438.1, read as the reverse complement.
GCCAAGACAGAGATTTTCATAAAAGTTCCAGGGATTAAATAATGCAAATAAATAAAAATTCCTAAATTGCATATTTTTAGAGTTAAAGCGAAAAGAGTAAGGAGTTACAGATTAATTACCTGTAAATTCTTATCAAAAGGTACCAGCAAAATGTTCCCAAGCAGAGGAAAAGGGTGGGGAATAACACGAGTCATAATTTATCAAGGATAATTCCTTAACCAATTTTCCTAACACCTGTAAAATTCTCCAATAGCTTATCTTGTGCTCGTGCCTAAAAAAAATAAAAAAGTTCCAATGTAAGCTTTAGTGATAGCTATCACAAATTTCCATGGGATAATCACAGCACAAAGCACTGTGCAAATGCACTGTAACTGTAAATTGTCAGCAATAATGTAATGCCAGCACTGGTTATTATGGGCTGTATTTGATCCATCTGTATTCTTCTTGCTTCACTTTGAGTCCATGATGCCCAGACTGATCTTAGATGGGAAAGATTTCTACTCCAGACACAAATAAATCATAATGAGGGAAGTTGGGCTTGATTCTTACAAAGCTTACGACAGGCCAAGTTAAGAATTTCAACTTTACACAAAGTTAGAAATTGAGGAATAGGTCTTGGGAGAGGGAGGAGCACCAGGGTTGTTTTTTGTATTAGAGATGGACTTCCCTTGGCTGATGCAATGATTGCTCCAGAGAAAAACACTTTCAGAGTTTTTTGTGTGTCTATTTTACTTGAGGAAGCCAGAAGAGAGCTCTGAACTGTGCCACTTACAGACCCACCCAAGTACAGCAGGACATAAAACCATAGAATCCTTTAGGTTGTAAAAACCTTTGAGACGGTGACATGTRACAGGACTGAGTATAAATGAAAAATCTTGCTGCCCTGCCAAGCATTTTGCAGTGTAAACTCTGTGCAACAAGGAAAACTGTATTTCTATGCAGCAGCAGGTGTTGAACTTAAAAAAAGCACACCCCAAGCATTCAGYGATTAATTCAGATGCCTTCCTTCTTTCCTTGCAGGCCATTATCCAGAGTTTCWTTTTCTCAGATTCGTGGCAAGTATTTCACAACTTCACCAGCAGTTTTCAGGAGCAAGAAGCCCCAAGAAGTCCTGCTACACCACGCCCCCACACCAAAAAACCTTTCTGCCTCCCCACTGGACAGGCCGATCATTGTGTCCGAGTTCCACCCCCTGCCRGGGACAGGGACACATGGGGTGGGAAACCAGGCTGCTCCAAGCCCTGTCCAGCCTGGCCTTGGACCCTCCCAGGCACCCAGGGGCGGCCACAGCTGCTCTGGGAAATCTGTCCCAGGGCCTCACCCCCTCTCAGGGAACAATTTCTTCCTGGTGGCCAGTCTAAACCCACTCTGAGCCATCTCCCTTGTCCTGTCRCTGCATGYTCTCACAGATGTTCTTTCCCCATCTTTTTTGGCAGCGCCTTTTGTCACAGACACATTTTATGAAAAATCCTTTCCTTAGGATTTTTCCTCCTGAGAAGCTGAGAGGCCTCAGGAACAAAATGCAAACAATGGTTATCTGCTGCTGTGGAATGCAACAGGTGCATCTGGGATTGGCTCATGTGGTTGTTTCTAATTAATGGCCAATCACAGTCAGCTGGCTCAGACACAGAGCCCAAGCCACAAGCCTTTGTTATCATTCTTTGCTATTCTATTCTTAGCTAGCCTTCTGATGAAACCTTTTCTTCTRTTCTTTCAGTATAAGTTTTAATGTAATGTATATCATAAAATAATCAATCAGCCTTCTGAAACATGGAGTCAGATCCTCATCTCTTCCCTCAACCTGAGACCCCTGTGAACACCATCATATCCTTTCACATAATGCAAAACCTCAATTAGGTCACTCTTAGGATTAGGTCACCCTTAATCTGGACAATCCCAATTCTCCCAGCCTTTATCACAATAAAATCACTGGAGAATCAGCACCAGCCACAACAGTGCCTCAAATCAGAGCAGAGCTGTGCCTGGTGTGGGCAYTGGGTGTGAGGGCAGAACCTCCCTCTCTCCCCATGGCACCAAGGTGAGGGCAATGGAGCCTCCCAGACAGGAAAACAATTAGCAAAGGGACAWGAGACATTCCCAGCCTTCTGATGCAAAGTGCAATGACACCTGTGCAGGGAGAGCTGCCACAGGATGTCTTACATGGTGCCACAAGACATCCTGCAGTGTTTCAGATGATGTGCTACAGCCGCTTCCACCAGCAGGCCCCAAACCATTTGAGCAGCCAGAGCTCATTTGGAATTAGTGTGACTCCTGGAAAAGGCACAAGAAAACCCAAACAAGGGCGTAGAAAAGATAACATTAGTCATGCCCATATTATGGCCATCAAGAAAAATTGCTGAAAGTGTTCTGTGACACCTGAGTGGTGACTTCAGGAGGAGTTACAGCCACCTGGCAGGAACCTCATCTTCCTGAAGAGTCAAAACTTCCAAGGTGCAGCACAGCAAATAAGACACAGGTGTCTTCCAACAACCATGGGAAGGCAAGAGCTGCTGAGCACACCTCAGTGCCAGACAGCTGGAGCCCTCCCAAGCATGCTGCTGGCATTCCCAGAAGTGCTCTCCTTGGAAGAGAATACCTCCAGGAATGTCTATTAAAGGACTGGAAATGCTAATTTGCTGGCACAATTACTCTCAAGAAATCTCCTGCCAGCAGGGAAGAAAAAAAAATATGACAAAAAATTCATAGAAATGTGTGTCTTACTTTTCACCTAAACTCAAAATACACTTTGTGTTTTGTTTTAATATYTTATTTTGTGGACTAAAAGTAGCACTTCAGGTTACTCCAAGTTGCCACTTGCACCCTGTGCACAAAAACCTATTTCATGTGGTCATTACCTTCCTCAGCACGTGTTTGAGAACCTGGTAAAACAAACAGCAACTGAGCTAAAAACTGTACACACAWTTTTTTCTCCTTTCCTCCCTGTGCTGAAATAGCCAAGACTAATAATAATCTGGTTTCATTTGCAAACTGTATATCCTTAGGCTGATCATATGATTCAGTGATTGCAAAACAGAGATAAAAAAAAAAAGTATTTTAGTCGCTCGAGTTATGAAAAATCAAGAAGTTACTTAACATCTGCAGTCAGAATTAAACATTTTGAGGTACACAACATGTCTGGGGAGAACASCACAGCTCCTTGACTTGCCTGAGCCCTGCTGGCAAAAGCTGGAGTGGAGTTTGTCATAGGAGCTCTGGCAGGGACACTGAGAGAGGGGGATTTCCTCACAGCCCTCAGAGGTGCCCACTGACCCACAGGGCTGTGGCTTGGGGACTCAAAGCACAAGTTTGGGCTAATCCTGACCCTCGTTTGTCCACTCTGAGCGCAAACCAGACGTTCATGCGCTTTTATCCGGGAGGGTGGAAAATACCGCATTGCTCGGGAGAGACAATTCCCCCCAAAACAGCGCAAATTAAGTTACATGCCTGAGGTACAGGTGATCTCCAGAAAGGAAATGTGAGGAYGGGCTCAGCTGACAAGGCAAGGGCATCCCACATAGTGCCTGCAAAGCCTGAAGAAAGCAAAAATAAACCCAAAACCTCTTCCAGAAGACCGTGCTTCAAAGCCTCCCCTTTACATTTTCCCCCCCAGTTTTTCTAACACTGAATAAAGCCAACAGTGGCACTCAACATTGAGCTCATGAGCATCATCCCCTGCCTTCCTCCTGATGTGATGCACCAGAGTCTGGGTTTGGATGCAATCCTCCCTCTTTGCTTGGTTATTTTGGGATTTATCCCATCAGCTGGTGTGCAATGAGCCCAAAAGGCCAAATTCCCCAGTCTGCTTTCCCTGRAAAGTGAATTATCTGCTGGCCTTCCAAAAACCACAAGTATAGGAAGGTGAATATTTTCCCTTCAGGTACTAAAGGCTCCATATCCTGCAACGCTGAGTAACAAATGCAGCTGACAAAACTATCGGTGGCTCTTTTGAGGTGAAAAATGGATTTCACAGTTAAGAATCAATTAGATGCAACCCCACACTTCGATGAAACAAAAATCCTTTATTTTCTAATAATTATTCATTGAGCACCTCCTGCATTGACCACACACTTAGTGCTGTCCACTCTGCTTAATCATCTATTCAAAGGAAATTTCTCTCCCTGATAAGGAGTCAGGGTGGGTTTTAATGGCACAAAATCGTGGGTGTGCAAAGTTTGCTGCCTGTTACACTCATGGTGCTTTGGCAACAGTAAAATCGAGGTTACAGACCCCAGGATGCACCATTAAATAATTATATAAATATAGATTAAATAATTAAATATTTATATTTATATTGTTATAACGTGTATATGTATTTTATATAATTAAATAATTATATAAAAATTAATAAATGCGGAATTACAGGATGGTTTGGGTGGGAAGGGACCCTCAAAACAATTTGATCCCACTCCCTGCCATGGGAAGAGACAACTTCCACTATCCCAGGGTGCTCCAAACCCTGTCCAAGCCTGGCCTGGGACAATTCCAGGGATCCAGGGGCAGCCACAGCTTCTCTGGGCACCCTGGCCTCACCTCCCTCACAGGAAAGAATTTCCTGATATTAAAGTGTTGGTAGACAGAGTCTCTCCAACCACATTTAACACATAATCCAAGCCATTTCAGTTTGCACATCACAGAGAGAGAAAAATGAGCAAAAGCTTCTGCTTGCAGCACTGGATCAGCTGCAGTCAGGGGTTGTCCAGGACAGAGCAGATTTCATCATTCCCCTTTACTTGTGATGCCTGTTTGGGTCCTCAG